>JAAGNO010001577.1:0-14602 GCA_033439905.1 Ceryle rudis
CCCGGGGCACCGGCGCTGCCAACGCCCCTTCCCCGCCATGACACCGGCGCTGCTATCAGCCCCGCGCTGCCCGGCAGGGCCGGGGACGCGCTGTCCCCACCGCCGCGGCTAACGGTCCCGGCCGGTCCCGCGTCCCGGTTCCGCAACAGCCGCTCCTCGGCGGGGCCCCGCGCCCTCCCCGGGGGAGATCCCGGCCCGCCGCGGGTTCTCCGCCGCCGCCCGAGCCCCGCGCCTGCAGCGCGGCCCCGCGCCCCCCAAACCGTCCCGCTGTCCCGCACTCACAGCCGGGAGCCGGCCCCGCCGCGCTGCGCCGAGCCCCGCGGGACCTGCCGCCCGGGGGATCGGGTCAGGTCGCGTCGGGTCGGGTCGGGTCCGGTCCGGTCGGGTGGGAAGCGGAGCGGAGCGATCCGGTGCGATGCGCTCGGGCCTCGCCGCCGCCGCCGCCGGTCGCGCTGCCAGCGCTGCTCCAAAACAAAGGGGCTGGCGGGGCATGTGACCGCCGAGCCACCGCACATGATGTCACGGCGGCTCCGCGCGGCCCTGGGAGCTGTAGTCCCATCGCCCCGCCCGGGCACTGCCGTCCTGCTGTCGAGCGGCGGGGGCACCGGCCCGGGGCGGCTGGACGGCCACGGTCAGAGCTGCAGCGCGGCGGGGGCGTTGCAGGGGGGAGCGGGGACAAACGGAAAAGGGACACCGAGGGGACGCCGGGGTCCCCGGCGACGGCAGCTCTGTCACCGCCACCTCTTACCGGTCGCTTTTCCCAGGCTGGGACTGCGGGGGAACGCTCGCCAACCGTCCCCCCTCCGTCCCCCCCGCACCCCCGGCATTGCTGACCGGCCCCACATCGTGAGCACGCAGAGGTTGGGGGTGAGGAGGCAGCGGTGGCTTGGGACAGCACCTTTCACGGTGACATTCCTTCGTGCCGGCTCTGGGGAGCCCAACCACAAACCCCACCAGGAGCCAGAAGCAAACCAAAGAAAACACCAGGTCTTTTGGGAGTTTTTCAGGTTATGTGACTAAAATAGAAACTGTTAAAACACACACACAAAAATACATCAAAAGAAGATCTTGTCTGCCCGAGCTACAGCTTCACCTAGTTGAGAACTTCCAACCGACAGAGGTTTTTGCCAGTTTCTGGTCAACAGTGACCCAAACCAGGCTGTCCCTGCCCCTGGTAACCAGAGAAAGCCAAGATTAGTTTTCAGCTGGGATGCGGAGAGCTGCTGTCGCAGCTGGAGGTCACAGCTGGAGGTCACAGCGGTGACAGCCACTCAACTGCAAATATAAAAGCAGGACCCTGGTGTCATCGCCGTGCAATTTCAAGAGCAGGTCTGAGCCTGTCCTGGAGCCCCGATTCACTTCATATCCAAACTATTTGGACACCGGCCCGTGCTCCAACAGAGGCTGATGGAACATGCCTGGGAGTATGGAAATTTATTTTTGCTCTGCCCTTTAGCATAAGCAAACTTGCAAGTCCGTAATGTGGAGCAGCCAGGCAAGGGCAGGGACGTGCAGACTGAAATTAAGTTTGTGAGGCCTTATGCAACGCCGTGGAGCTGATGTAAGCAGGTAACTGGTTGTGTTCTCCTTCCTAGAAGGATGACCTCTCCCTCCTGCCCCTTACTGCTGAGGGAAGGGAATCAGTCCTTCTAGTAGCTGCCACCTCCTCTGCTCTGCTGAATGTTAGATATCAACCCCAGGCGTAACAGATCTGCACCTTTTTGTGAACCTTCACGGTCTTCTGACCTCGGATAGTCCTCCCTTGGCCTCCTTAGACCCTCCCTGGGGGTGCACACAGCTCTGTGCCCTTTGCAGGAGCTGCTTGTGCTTCTTCACCTAACTCTGAGAAGAGCAGCATTTGCTGAGGACTCCAGGATTGATCCTCTCTGGAGCAAATCAGCCTCAGATTTTCATAGGCTGAGTTCTGTCTTTCCCCCGGGTCAGGTAAATTGCAGCTTTCCAGAACAGTTAGAATTGCTAATTAAAAGGGCTTTGTTTCTGAAACCAGATTGAAAATGTCAACTGAATTTGGTATGGAAATCACAAAGATCTTCAAAAAATCTTTAAAAATTGAAAACTTCAATCATCTTCCTACTGAGCTAAAACTCCAAACTGCTCGACAGATTTAATTAGAAGTGAGACTGTTGAGTCAATTTTTCATCCTCTGGTTGGAAAAGCAAGAAGGACCCCAAACAACATCACCAGCAAAGAGAAAATCAGCAGACAGTTCACCTTGCATGGCACCAGTTGCGTTGCAATAACTTATTTCACCCACTGAATATAAAAAAGGTCCATAACGTGAAGTTTTACTTGTTATAAAGACATTAAATCTAGAAGTATATGATCTAAACAAATTTTTTTTTTTGCTTGAAATAGATCCGGGAGGTGTTTAAAAAACGAGTAGATGCAGCACGTGAGGCTATGGGCTGGTGGTTGGGGAGAGGTTGGGATGAAGGTTGGATTTGATGATCCTAGAGGTCCTTTCCAACCACAATACTTCTATGATTCTATATATCCTCCTGCCTGGCCCAGTGCTTTGTAACTCTTGGGCTCAATATGACTACGTAAAGGTCACTTCAGAAGACGTTAAGTGGGGTTAAAGGACTGAGTCATTGGAAGGAACAACGAGGGTCAAGATATCTCAGAATTGGCTTGAAGGAGCTATCTGTAGGGAGAATGTTTACTCCAATAAAAACTGCACGTGGCAAAAATACCTTGTGTGAAGAGGGTAAACGGAGCATTTAAGAGGAAAATACTAATTAAAAATACTCATTGAGCAATCAATTGTTTCATAATGTGCTCATGTCTGTATGCACTCACGGCCAGGCGCTTCCAGTCTGGAAAGCCAACGTCACTGAGGATGTCTGAAATTAAGGATACTTGAGTTGCTACTACATCCTATTGGTCTTCATTCCTCTGCTAGCTGAAGGATTGGCTGTTCTTTCTCCAGCTGAGCCCAGCATTTCTCTCAAAATAAGCAGTTGCACGCTGCCTGAGAAGCTGAAGCCAATTATTAAAGATTACTCATTTCTATAAAGCTTCGTTAATACTTTTTTAACAACATCAAGTACCTGTAAAGCATTTAGGCCAATATTTTCTGAAGAGGTCAGTGACTTCGGAGATTTTGAAGGCATCTTCAGGGTACTGGAGAGGTTAAAATCTAAAATTAGAAGCCTGCATGAAAATTTTGGCACCCATCCACCGACGTTCGTGTGTTTTCTGGTGGTGGCGAGTTTGAACCCCGCTGCTGTCGAACACTTTTCCGACACAGTTCAAGGATGCAGCGTGCCACCCAAACGGGTCAGGGCATTCCTCCTGATGGAGACATTAACTATATTTGGGAAGCCGTGTGCTAGTAAGCTCCTGAGAATTTTCCTCTGCTGTGGGAAGCGTTGTAGCTCCTTACTGGACTGTTCTAAAATTAGGCAAAACCCAGATGGTTTTCGAGGAGTCTGTACACATAGAAAACAAAACCAAAGAAAGGCCATGATTTCTTTTAGTAGCTGTTTACTGCTGGACTCCTGTCCTAACCGGTCTGGAGAAGGGCTCGGAGATGAAGGAAGGAAGAGATGAAGGTTGAGCTGCAGCAACCGAGAGCAGGAAGCTGAAGGAGAATGCAAAGGACAATCTAAGTGCCACGTGCCTTGCCCTCATTGCCAATTGGAGAGAAGAGAGTGACACCGAACCGTGAACAACATCGAAACCCCTGAGTGCAACACAGGGATCGTATCACTGGCTAAGAGAGAGAATGCAGACATTTGAGTTAAGACAAGGACAAGTGCAGGCTAATGACTGACGATGAATAAGCAACATAAGGAACGTCGCAAAGAGCTGTGCAACGAATGGAGCAGAGATAAAACAAATCCTCCCTCTCTCAGAGGGAGAACAGACTCTGACACTGCTAGAAGCTTTAGTGACCAGAAAGCTTCAAAAAGCAAGAGGTGTTGTTGAGGGACAACATCACTGCAGATCCTGATGCCAGTAGGCACAAAACCGTAATGACAGAAGCCATTCAGCAGGATTGCAAACGCTCGTCAGTACTGAGCAGAAGGTGACCTTAATAGAAATTTGTACAGATGAGCAGACGAGTGAGTTCAGTAACTACGGAGGAATTTGGGGTTTGAGTATGCCACGAAAAAGCACTAAGGTGCAGTAAGGCAGAAGGAAGCCGTGTATGGAAACAGCATTAATAAGAAGAGCCTGGATTTCGATGAGGATGAAAATACAGGTAAGTTCCCTCATGTGATCAAAGACCTCTCAAAGAAATAAACAGAACACATCAAAACTTGCTACAATCCTTTGCTTTGGACAAACTTTCACCATCCTCCTTCCAAGAGCCCTGTGGGTCACGCTGATTTGAGCTGGTCTGCTGGGATAATCGTCAGGTACAAGCATTTAGAGTGGAAGGCACTTTGCCAGGACCTCTCCCTTTCAGCCTCTCCTCTTCCCTTCACCTGGTTGAAGTGGCAACTGCACCATGAAATGTCATCTGTAACACGGACTGCTACGCTGGTGTTTGAATAGCAAAGGGCCTTGGCAAACCAGTACTGCCCAGCCCCAGACACCCCTGACTCGTCTTTTCCATTTTCCCCATCTCCCGGCTGACTGCGGATTCCCCTTTCCTCTGCTATGGCGCCGCATGCTGCACCTCCTAACCCTCTGCTCGGGCCAGCAAAGGTGTCTGTCTGCAGCAGTGAGAGAGCAGGATGAGTGCAGGCCCTATAACTGGGAGTTAAATGGGGCACCCTCTGCAGCCAAACGCTGTGCTGGGTGCCGTCCCCGCACACCCAGTGCCAGGGCTGGGTACCATCCCTGCACACCCAGTGCCAGGGCTGGGTACCATCTGGCCTCCTGCACGTTCAGTGCTCGCTCCTGCTCTGCTGGGGAGACACCGGGGTTACAGGGAGCATGTCCTGCAATCAAAAATCCACCCAGCAAAACACTGATGTTTGCTAATTGAGCCCTGTAATTAGTATTGCACATCCCCCTGTACAGTCTGGTCCTCACTTGGCCTACCCGTGTTCCTAGCCCGTGCAAATCCCCCGTCTCCCCGCTCATCCCAGTAGCCACTCACTGCTGGAAGCACCTCAAAACAAGTCACATGCCAATAGTGCTCCTGTGCAGAAAGCGTGTGTCTAATTTTTCCACCCAGTATCTCCCATCTCCCAGGCCTGGGAGTGGAATTGCAGAGCCGAGAAGAATGAACGTTGCATCACTGCTGCTATAAACACTGAACTGTGTCTTTTTTTACAGCACTAACAGTATCGAGACACCATGAAACCAGCGCCTAACATTGGGAGACAGAGGCTGCTGGTGTTTGCCTGCTCCTTCTCTTCAGGGAGAAACCCGAAGTAAAGAAATAAAGTTGTTGGAGCTCATTTTGGCCACGCAAGCAAAGACTGGAAAGGAGCTGTGGCCGAATGGCAGGCAGGCGACATGTGCAATCTCTAACCTAGCGAAAGCGAGGTAGGTACCTGCAAAAACAGTTCCCCGAGCTGCTGCTGCGTTATCAGAATGTTCCCACCCAGCCCCGTAACCTCAAGCCCAACCACAGCCACACAATCGTTCACGTGTAGTAGTTTCTCACAAGAGCATTTTTCTCACACATGCCTAGAGCGCCAGCCTTCCCTTTACGCCACGGCACCGCAGAGCACTCCTGCAGAACTCCAGCTCTGCCCTTCAGCCACAATTAAGAGCTCTCTCCTCAAACCGTTTGCCAATGCTGGGACCAATTAATAGGCAGGAGCGTTGCACCTCTTCATCTCCGAGACCTTCAGGCATTTCACACGTTAAATAAAACCTTTCTCCAACCCAAGTGACCATGAAAACCTTGGTCTGCCAGGGAAGCAGAAAATTAGGCAGGTTTCAAATAAACAGTCTTTGGAATGGGCATGTGCATGCTGCTATCCCAGATTTGGGAATCTCAGTGATGTCCAATGATAGGACAAGGGGCAAGGGGTGCAAGCTGGAACACAGGAGGTTCCATGGAAACACAAAGAAAAACTTTTCACGGTGAGGGTGACAGAGCCTGGACCAGGCTGCCCAGAGAGGTTGTGGAGTCTCCTTCTCTGGAGACCTTCAAACCCACCTGGCTCTGTTCCTGTGTGACATGCTCAAGGTGACCCTGCTCTGGCAGGGGGGTTGGACTTGATGGTCTTTCGAGGTCCCTTCCAACCCCGAACACTCTGTGATTTGGGAATCAGCCTTGCAAAGCTACCAGTGATCCACGCCACCAGCTACTTCTGCTGCAGGACACACCCCTCCAGCAATAGGCCAAGGAAGAGACCCTAAGCTTAAAGGCTGGTTAGCTTGGACTGATATCCTTGCTACCCCTAACAGTGACAGTGGGACAGCAAGCTTCTAGCTGCAGGACCAGCCATCCTCCTTGCTGGGGAGGTCCTCACACTGGTCTGCTGCTGCTGTGCCTTAGGAGTGATGCTTGGGCAAACTTCTAAATGACCTTTGTCATCTTACAATTTTGGCCACCGCTTCACTTTGGTTATCAACAAAGCTTCATCGGGTCCAGCTAACCCAGGAAGAGTTAGTTCACCAGGAGCCCCATGAGTAGTTCCTCCTCTGCTTGCAGGCATCTGTGCTGGAAGGCACAGCCCTGGTTTCTAAGACACACGCAGCTGCTGCTCCGTTACTGGCACTGCGGTGAAAAGCAAACTCTCTCCAGGCTGACTGACAAGACTTGGCTCTCAAAGGACTAAGGAATCATGGCACATCATAAGGACAACTGGCAAGTTTATCTCCTAGCCCCAGGCTTCCTGCACCCAGCAGAGCAGCACAGAAAAAAGCCCCCTACTATCCAGAGCTCGCTGGTGGGACTCATCAGCCTGACATTCCAGCCTGAATGCTGCTGCCTTGTCTGAGAGTGGTGGCTGCCTTGGGCACGGATGGGTAGGGAGGGATGTGAAAACAGCTGATTTGGAGCTCCACTCGAAATCCCAGCCCAGATCAACACCCTGGTCACCCCCTCCTTCGTAAACAAGCTTCTGAGCACCTGCTCCAAGGTCTAAAATGGGACTGTTCCTGGACCTGAAATGCTGCCATGGATCAGAGCTGCGCTCCTCCCTAAGGAAAGGTCTCTCTTAGAATGCTAAACCAGACTAAAGCAGCTTCAGATCGATGGTCCTGGACAAAAGACTTGCGATCCAAAGACAGGAAAGAAAATGGTAGCCAAAGCAATCCCAGGAAAAACACACTTAATGAAGGTTTGCAGATTCCAGTGCAGTAGCTAAATCAACACGTTGTTTCGCCAGGAAAACGTTGTGAAATCTGCGGTTTACTCTTTGATCCTAAGCCTTCCCTACCCATCTATTCGTAAGCAGTATCATTAGACAGAAAAGATTGTAAAAATAAGATTGGTTAGTTGGCGAGCTTCTGATAATAAACAGATTGTTTTGTCAAGTCACCAGACTTTTCTGGCATACGTCAGTATGGTACTGAACCTTGAAGGAAAAAAAAATGGAATTTAAAAAAATTACAGATGGTGTGATAGGCTTGTTCAGCCTTATATAGTAACATTTTAATATAGAGAAGCCAATATGTTGTGATTTTAAAAGGGGAGGAGAACCAAAATGAGGAACAGGACATTACTATAGGCAGGAAGCAATAAAAAGGCAAATAGATGCCTCATTTCTTTAGGTGCTTGTGAAATGTATATATATTTTTTCCCCCTAAAATTAAATAAACCAAATAATGCCTATTTTTTTTTTTTTTTTTTTCCCAAAAAAACCAGAAGCACAATAAAAGGAGCATGAAATGCTGAAGCTCTTCTGTCTTTCCCTGGGGCAGATATCACAGAAACAGAGATTTCACTAGAATATGAGAACATACTCCTCTCTCTTTTTAATAGGAAAATTCAATTGTTTTAAATTATTGACTGGCAGAAGAATTAAAGTAGCATTTCTAAAGTTAAGAATCTAAAATTAGAAGTAACAAATTTTTAAAGTTACCTTCTTTCTCAAGTCTAAGATGACTTTGTTCCCCTCTTTCTCCAGCGTCACACCTCCAAAATTTCACACATAGTCAGATGCACCTCGGCTCCCTCCCCAGTGCTCAGTAACACTTAACACAGGCCCCGAGCTGGGCTCCACCTCCTGGCCCTGATACCAGCACAAGTATCTGTCATGCTTTCCAAACTCAACGCGTTGTGGCGTTCCTGAGCTCCTCGCCTGGCCCAGTGCAGCTGTCCCAATGCCCTACATTCCAGACAGCTTTCCTGATGGATTGCACAGTCCCGGACCTGACAGCTACCAAGGAGCTTTCACAGCACCTCCCCAGGCTCCTCGCTACTGCAGCCGCCAAGGTCTGCAGCGGGGACACTTCGGGCTCTCGGGGGATGTCAACGCTGCGGGTCAAATGGAGCCCGCCAGCTCATGTAAGCACATCCCGTCCCATGCTCTTGGAGCTTCCCCTGCACGCTCCTGTCCTGGGTACAGCACAGCTTACTGGCACCGTGGCACGGCCAGTGCTGGCTCCCCAGGCTCTCCGGGATGCCCAGGGGTGAGCGAAGCTAAAGTGAACGTGAGTCTTGGTGTGTCCAGGCTCGCAGGGTGGTCTGTGGGAGCCCACGTGGTGCTGGAGACTGCGGGAGGACCAGCCTGGAGAGAGGGCTGGAGCTCTTGCTCCCAGGAGCCTGCGGAGAGCAGAGCCTGGGGCGCGTGTTCGTACAGGGTGGGACTGGCTGGCCTGCTCCAGGAAATCATCCCGTTCTTTTCTGGCCACAGCTGCCAGGAATCTGCTGTGTTCGTAGCCAGAGAGTCAGGGCTGTATTTAGCTAAAATGATTCTGATCCGATTAAGAAAGAAACCAGCGAAGGCACAGGCCCCCAACAATGGAACACCTTCAAGCCCAGTACGCAGGCAGTTAAAGCACACTCAGATCGTTTCCCTTCCTCCTCTGAAAATACTACAGCTTTTTTCAGCACTTCCTCTTTTTATATTTTAAATCGTTGCACTTCACACAACACTTTTTATTTGCATAAGGATATTAACAACTCACCTACGCTGCTTCTAACTTTAGGTCATTCATAATTCAGTTATGTAAAATGCAGTAATGATTTTTCCTACTGGTAATAAGTAGCAAAAGGTCCACTTCTACAGCATAATCTCGGCTCAGATTAATATTTTTCCCCCTGCTCAGCTGCTTAGCTAAGAATCTGTCAACTTAATTCCTCCACTGGGAGCTGGGAAATGGGGCTCGTTCACGTTTCAGCTCACACCATACAGAGTTAAGATTAAAGGTCCTTCCTATATAACTAACGTCTGCCTAAAGACCAGTTCCACTCCAGTTTAGATCTCTTGCAAAAGAGACAATTAAGACACCCTGCTGATAAATTGCAAAAGCTCGATTTTTTTTAACAGGATTTTAAAACTTGCTGAAACTTCAGCCGCTGTAACAATGAAGCAGAACTCACTGGGCGCTATGATGAAAGGTTTTTAAGCTAACGTTCAGGTTCATCAGACGTTCGCCATTCCCACCATCAAACTGAAAGGTTAAGGTTGGTTGTGAACTAAACAAAATAGCTGTGGAGGAAAAAAAAAAACAAACTGGAAATCTGACAGACGCCTGTGCTGGCTCTGTAGAGGAGAGCGCGTGTGTGGAGGTGTATTAAGTCAAATTGCACTCTGACAAAAAGTTACCTATTTATTTATTGAAAACGTGTACATTTTGGCTTCTTTCCAGTTTGCTGCTTTTCCCCAGACTGGGGGAGGCTGAGCTTTCAGCAGCTGGCTGCCAGGGAGCTGACTGATTCTGCCCTTCATTATGTCAGAAAAAGGAGACACAAGAGTCGTTTACATCAATTTTATGTTTCAAGTGAAGAATTCGTGTTTCAAGAGTGGCAATATTTGCCAACGACTTCCTTATTTTTCAGGTAATTAGACAAGGTAGTAAATGACCCCACATCAGCCAGCAGCAGGAACTATCTTGTATGGTGGGCAAAAGAAATGACCGATTCTATGAGCTGCTGTGTGTACCACACAAAATGCCAAGTCCTCCTGTAAAGTGTTCTGCTCCCTTCCCCTGTTACCATCTCTGGCAAAAAAAAAGAGAAAAACTCATTTGGCTTCAGCCTGTTTGGACTGGGCTTCACTTGAACATTTTCTTTTGCTTTGTGTCCATGCAGGTTTCCAGTCTGAGAGACAGTCCTGCAGAGATGGAAACAAAGGAGCCTGAGGATAGTCAGCAAGTGGTGTGGGTACAGACTACGCAGATCATCGCATTGGCTTTTCCCCTTGCGGTCTTCTCAAGTAAGAGGTTGAGAATCCTTACAACCCAAGAAGGAAATCTGCGTTTCAAGCTAGCAAAAACCCATCACAAGGACCGTAAGGACCACGCTGGTTCTGGGAGCAGCAGTTCTAAGCTTCAGGCAGTTCAAAAACCAAAGCAAAATGCAGTCACAGCTCTGGAGCGTCACTGGGAGTGTGAACTCATCAGTTAGGTATGTGTGTGCAGAACTGGCTGAAGTCGACAAGCCTCGATGAAACATTGAAGTCAGCATTGCTGTAGACTTAAATAAGATCCGAGACTAGGTTTATTTCCCATGGTTTGGGGTCACACTGTCAGCATTCCCACAGGGCCGCTGATCATCTTCTATCAATAGTCTCAAGAATTGAAGTTTCAGTCCGAACGATGTCCCTGCCATTGATTAACTAAAACACGGATCTCCACATAATGGACTGTCAGTGACAGTTTCCTCCAATTGCCAGCCCTCACCAAGCAGAACAGCTTTCCTTCATTTCAAGAGCTACTTTGGTGGTTGTGTTCTCTCAAGCTGTGGAGAATGCAGGGGAGGGTCTGTTCACAAGGGTTTGTAGGGACAGGACAAGGGGTGATGGCTTTAAGGTAAAAAAGGGCAGATTTGGGTTAGACATTAGGAAAATGTTCTTTAATCTGAGGGTGACAGACACTGGAATGGGCTGCCCAGAGAGGTGGTGGAGGCCCCATCCCTGGAGACATTCAAGGCCAGGCTTGATGGGGCTCTGAGCAGCCTGACCTAGTTGGAGATGTCCCTGCTTACTGCAGGGGGTTGGACGAGATGCCCTTTAGAGGTCCCTTCCAACCCAATACATTCTATGATTCCATGAGTGCCTGAAAAATTAATGCTGTTACTTCTTACCGAGGTTGCGTGTCTTACCTCGGCGCGCCGGACGTCAGAGCCTGGCTGCAGCAGGAGATGGAGGTGCACAAAGAATACAAGATCAAAATCTCACCGAGAACAACAGGCCTCCACTTCTCCTAGCGTGAGCCTAGTTCCATGTGTCCACTTATGGAGATCAAAGGTGTAATTTGCTTAGAGGAAGAATTATTTATGCATAAACAGCCATTAACTAATAATACAGAGAAGATGCTTTTAAATTCAAATGGGTGGCACAGCAGCCAGCGCTAGACAAATGACCCAAGCACCTTGTTACATAAACCGAAGCAGAAGGGAGTCTGATGTCTGGATGCTGATGACAAAAGCTCTTTGTGAGTAACACTGGCAAAATCTTTGAGAGAGCAATTCGGGACTAAGGCACAAGAAAATGGAACACTTCTAATAGAAACTAACTTGAAGAATCACATTTCTTTGCCTGTTTGTGTACAACAAGGAACGGAAAGAACTGCTGCTGTTTTGTTTTAAAAACTTGATTATCTTGAGAGGGGAAAAGGGGAAGTATCTGCCTGTTCTCATGAAAAACCTGTAGTAGTGGTTAAGGTGTGGAGGAAAGAACATCATTCTTCCGTGGAGAAAGAAAAGTCTGTTCTGGATGGGGAAGGCTGGTTATGTCACTCATCAACTACCACGGCCTCCACCTACTGCATTTCTTACGAGTCCTACCTTCAGCCCCATCCCTAGGCTTCAGTCCTTCCAGTTTCATTTGGATGCATCTCATTTTGGACTCTAAGGTCTTAAAACACAGTGCTAAGTGATGTCTCAGCTTGTTCTGCCTGCAGCTTTGGGAGTGACCATACTGCACCCCCAGACTGCAATTCAGCTTCTTCAAATAGAATAAACACTTATTTAAATAGTAGTCTTCTTCCACCACTCCCTCAAAAGCTTATGAGCAGGGGATCAAAGATTTCTCAAGCTCAACCGAACCATTCACACGTCAGGGTTAAGGTTTACTGACCTCTATAGCCAATAACACACATGGATTAATGTGATTAGGATAACAACCAGACTTTGAATGCTGAACCCAAGGAATCTGGCATTTAGAGTCTGGTCAGCTGGGACTTCTACATAAGGTGAAAGCACAGTTTGGAGTCATCTGGATTGTTAGCACAAAACCTGACTGTCCCACTACCCCTAAGAAAACAATACATGGAAGCAGCAATTACTCTAGGAACATCCCAGTGACATGAATGCAAGCAAAACCAGTCTGAGAGCAAAAGGTGGGAAGAGAGCAAATGCAGCACTAGCAGAGGAACACAGCAATGCTCTCAAAATAGGAGGTGCTTTTCAAGGGGGATGAGACGGGCCAACCTCACAAAATCATCGTTGTTTGCTGACTTTGAGCGACTGCAGCTGCCCAGAGGGAGGGGTATGGGAAGGCTCAAGGAGTAGGTTTTAAAACAGAAGGTGGTGCTGGTTCTGAAGAAGGAGTACAACTGCAGCCACACGCTCCCATGTTTCTTTGCTGGTCCACCTCACACTCTCTGGGTTCCTAAGGGCTCTGTTCACTGAAGTACAAGGGCTGTGGGAAGCAAAACAAGCAACAAGAACCATCAGAAGTAGGTTCCTATGTTTCTGCCCTTGTTTAAGAATGGCTCGGCTCCTTGCTCTCTCCATTGTTGGTGGCTGTGATTTCTTCTGGCCCTCCTCTTAATCATGGCCCTGTGCCCATGACTTCTCCCAGGGAATGCCTGAAGCTTTCACTCTCTGAGATGGGAACCAGGACCCCTGGCCAGTCTGGGCAGATTCACCTGGCATGGTCAAAGCTTACAGAACTGAAATGCCACAGGGATGAGATGCTGGATTCAAGAACAGACAGTTGAAGTTGAAAATGGTCAGGTGTTGGCTACGGATCAACACTGAAGCAGGGAGCGTGGCCAACGGATAACAGAGGATGCAGAGGTAAGGAGATCAGGGCAGGATGCAAAGCAGTCTCTGAACTCAGCTCGCCAAACTTGTACAAAGCAGAGATATATATGTACCAGCAGTAGTCTGTTCCAGAGCCCTGTGAGCTTACTATGCGACAGGAGTGGTGGATATACATGATTTAACCAGTAATTCCAGCCAGTTATCTCAAGCTGGTGCAGAATCAACACAGGACAATTCAGTAGGTGTAAGCTAAAGAGGATAGACAAACACGTCATGAACAGACAAGCCTTCAGCTCTTACCAGATTAAGTGGTTCATTTAGCTAGCAGGTATTTCTTTAATGAAAACAGTAGGAGTGCAGCCAGAACAAGCTTCTAAAGGTCAAAAAGAAGAATGTATTTGGAAGCTGCTACCATAAAGTAACAAGCTGTATTTTCCCCAGGATTAAATAACGTGTTGCTGCTGCGGTCCTGGGTGACGGAGCAGCTCAGGTAAGCAGCTCCCTGGCATTGGGTTTGTTCCCTTTTACTGGCAAAGACACAACGTTCACCTCAGTGCTGCCCTGGTGCTTGTCCAAATAATAAAACTAGCTACTGGATTTGTGGATTAATCCCCGAGAGAGGGATTCTGGAAATATTAGGCAGCCCAATGAAACCAGACCGACAGAAGAAGAAGAGAGGAGGTGTTTGGCAGGAAAAGAAAAATAATTTTAAGGGTTAAAAATATATCATATGGGTGGGCAGGGGCACAGAAGGAGACAAGACTGCAGATAGTGATCACTGCTACTACTAGTCAACACTTGCTTGAGCTACTAAGGTCCTTTCTACAGTGCAGTTACTGGGTAGCCTGCTGGCAATACCACAGCTATCAGCGACCTAGTTACTGCAGGGCTTCCGTTCCCAGCACTCACAGCCAATCCAGCCCCACTTCACTTTTCACAACTGTTAAGGTTCTGTTTAAAGCTTTGGCAACTGGAATCAAGTGATCGCTGCTGAATCTCAGCTTTCACTTAAACAGATAATGAAAATGTGAAGCTTCTCACCATCAGAAAAAAGCCTGATAAGATGAATTCCCTGAGGTCAGAAGTCATGACGATAAACAAAGAGAAGCTAACCTAAGATAGGGTGAAATTATTGTGATTTTAAAAACACACCTGATAGTTTTTTTGGGGGGGTCTCCTTCATTTTCTGATTTTATTCCTGGAGGAGTAGTTTATGGGAAGATGGCACTGGTATTGAAGGAGGAAGCATTCAGTACCAAAAGTTAGCACACTTCTATCCGCTGGGAAAGGAAAAAGCCAAAGCGCTGCAAAGACTACACAACATGAAGAAAAACCTACTACAAGGAAAGCAGGAGGAAGACTTTTTTTGCTTTCCTTCCTCTTGATCATCCTACCCTACACAAGAGCCCTCTGCATCTGTCCCTCTCTGAACGCTGCTTTCACCTCCCTCTTCTAAGCCAAGCTGGAGACAAAAGAGGAAACCAAACGTGCAGTAAAAACATGAGGATTGGCCAGATGAGGATTCCTAGAAGTATCACAAAGGCAAGGTCAGGTAGCGCTCAAACTACC
>JAAGNO010001577.1:25956-51527 GCA_033439905.1 Ceryle rudis
TAGGTTGGGTATTAGGAAAAATTTCTTTACTGAGAGAGTGGTGAGGCCTTGGACCAGGCTGCCCAGGGAGGGGGTGGCGTCACCATCCCTGGAGGGGTTCACAAAACGCCTAGCTGGGGCACTTGAGGACATGGTTTAGGGGTCCTGATAATATTTAGTAGATGGTTGGACTTGATGATCGTGAATGTCATTTCCAACCTTCACGATTCTCTGATTCTCTGATCCTATGATTGCTGCCAGCTTTAAAAGCTTAAACCAGCCTCAGGTCTGAGGACTAGCCAGTGATGGCAAAGACCTTTGAGCTCCTCAAGGAAATGCACTGTTGATTTCCAACCCTTCTCCTCATGCTAGCCCAGAGACCAGGCAATGCGAGTGTGGCAGGCACCGAGGGGCCGCTGGCTCTACCATGGTGCCACAGCATCCCGCTGCCATATTTATATCACAACGGCAGCGACGTATTCTGAGACCTCGCGGACCCTTGTCCATCAGTCAGTTGCATTTCTCTAAACTTTTGACCACATCTAAATGTAAAACAGGAACCAGGTTGTCTGTACTCAGCGTCTGCGATCGCTCAGCTCTGCTAAACAGCCTAAATGTGTCAAGACGACACCGACGGGTCTGGAAGATTCTACCCTAATTACTAAAACAAATCGACAAATTACAGCGCTTAAAGATGTTTCACTTCCTCTTTCCCCTAAATTAGTGTTGTGTAATTTTCCCCAGTGGGACAGAATGAGTTAAAATTGTTCGCTTGCTGATGCCGGATAGAAAAAGGACCTAAAAAAGCATGGATGGAAATGCATAGACTCAGTTCTGCCCCGTCTTTGTGTATGTTGCTGTTTGCACTGCTCAGTGGCAAGACCAACACACGACACTGATGGTCCACGGCTGACACCGCAGAGGTGACAGAAAGCCCAGCCTGCAGTGCTGTAACTTGTCAGTTCTACCCCAAATTGGTTCCCAGTTTCTGAATAACCACCAGTGACCCAGCTGGTAGTCCATGGCAAATGCCCCACGGACATCTGTGGTCCAGGATCTGCACATTTGGGTCCCTCAGGTGGGGTTATCGTGCGAAGGAACTTCCTGAGAGTAGCTGTGATGCCCTAGTGACTGGAGACATGGGAGGTTCTGATTCAGCAGACTCTGCGTGTAGAATGCACATCCATGGGATTTTGAACCAAGGGTGATGACAAGGAAAACAAAGGTCACTAAAATCTCTGAGGGCCTCCCGGGTTGTCGGGCAACTCAGAGATTTGCTGGTGGTCAATCTCCTCCTGTCACGTCCCCCAGGACAGGACAGCAAGCCCATACATGCTGGGGGGGCTGCACTTTGGCCCAGTCCTCCCAGACCGGAGAGTTCACTTTCCACCACCCTTGCAAGGCCTCAAACACATTGAGAGTTTGGGTGGTGGGAGCATAAATGCAGACTGTGGAGCCACCTGCACTCCAAAACCAGCCTCCCTTCTAGTAGATCTGAGCTGACAAGCAAGATGAAGCAGGGTAAGCACATCTGAAGCCTGGGGACCTTATCTGTGCTTTGTAGCTCCACGGTTGCTAGTGCTTTGAGATCTCATGGGGGCAAGGGGGAGTGGTAGAAAACCCTTTACTTGTGTGAAACAAATAGAATTCAAGGACTGTCACAGGTCTTCTCTGTCCTGCAAGAGGGGAAAGGAGCAATATGGATGCAGAGGGAGAAAAAACAGCAGGCAGAAGAAATTTTCATTTCAGACTGCAGATTCTGGGAGATACCTGTCCTCGTCTGACTGATTTCTTGTCTCCCCCAGCTCTTTGCTGTACTGTGCATGGCTGGTTGGGACCCAGCTCCATAGCTCTCCCGTGATAGAGCCACTCAAGCGACCGCTCTGTGCTTACACACGCTTTGTCTGTCCCCAGTTCCTTCGCATGGTAGATGCCTGCGCCAGTTTTCTCACCGAAGCCCTCCAGCCAGAGAACTGCGTTGGCATCCTGAGGCTGGCTGATGCCCACTCCCTTCACAGCCTGAAACAACAAGTGCAGAACTACATTATCCAGAACTTCACCCAGGTCCTGAACTACGAGGAGTTCCTGGAGCTGCCGGCCGACATTCTGTGCAGCACGCTGAAGAGCGATGACCTCTACGTGACGGAGGAGGCGCAGGTGTTCGAAACTGTCATGAACTGGGTCCGTTACAAAGAGTCGGAAAGGTTTCCTCTCCTGCCACACGTGCTGGAGAACGTCCGGCTGCCCCTCTTAGACCCTTGGTATTTCGTAGAGACTGTTGAAGCTGATCAACTCATTAGGCAGTGTCCAGATGTTTTTCCTTTGCTCCAGGAAGCAAGAATGTATCATCTGTCAGGCAATGAGGTGAGTAAAAATGGAAGGTATTTGCTGCTCTCTCTAAATGTCTCATGGTTCTGCTCAAAAATCCCATCGGAAGGAGCAGTACCACGAGGCAGAAAAATGTACTCAGCCTGGAGTTTCACTAGCTGGTGCTACTGAGAAGTCAAGGGGGGCCTCACCAGTTATCCTGCCGATTTAAGAGACTTCAGAGGCTTTTGGTAGGTTGTTTTAAACCACAGTGTACAGCTTCTTATTCATGAACATCCAAGCTCTACTCTTCATGCAGACACTTGCGCAGCCTGAAGTCACCCCGGGTGACTTGCCTAGTAAAAAGGCAAATGGTGTAACTCCTGACACCTCACTCCTAGCTGTTATTTCAAGCCTAAGAGAGGAAGACTATTTTTCCCACTGAACTGTGCCACAAGTTGTAATGACACTTTCAAATCTTGAATATGTAACGTCTCCACCTGTCACTTCTGGGGGGAAATGTTTCAGAAAGTGAGAGCCTCCTGTGAAGGAGATGGTGAAGGAGATGGTGAAGGAGATGGTCTCTTCCCAGAGGAGAGGTCTGCCTCTCTTCCCCATTTGCAGAGGTCCCTGCACCCAGAGACAGGTTCATCCTGACATCCAGTCAAACTCCGTTCTGCCCGGTCAAGGTAGGCTGTGGTGCATCTTCAGTTCTTCAATTGACCATCCTCTTTGGAACGTTAGGTATCAGTCACATCTCCTGGCCCAAAATATGGGGTAGAGGGGAGAGCAACCAGAGGTCAGATTTCACAACAGTGAGCGTGTGAGGAAACGTGTGTGCCTCCCCAGTCAGAGAGTCAGAGGGAGGCAGGAGGCCTGGGGAGCATATTGCGGATCCATCACTAACAGTGGATGTGTCACCGGCAGGGAGAGACCAAGAGCTCTTTGTGCCGGTGACTGCGTAAGGCAGTACAGGACAACCTGGGGCACTGACAGCCAGTCTGGTGGTAACTCCTCAAGGAAGCCTTGCCTCCCTCAGCAGTGCTGTCAGGTCCACGTGGGACAGGCAAAGGGAGTGTTGCTCAGGGCTGAACACTCATTACGCTCATCTTCAAAGGGGCAGCCGTCAGAGGCAGCCCTGCCAGTTACCCGCCCCGGGGCTGGCGCCCAGCAATGGTGACAGACCGGTTAAAAGCAGACTTCTGAACGCTGGCAAGTTCTGGGATGGACTTTTTTTTTAAAAAAAATGCCTAATAATTTGCTAAACATAGGGAAAAGCCATGATTCCTGTCTGTGTAAATAATATTTTCATCTAGATAGATGATGCCAATTTATAGAAACGTGTTAGAAGTCGAAAGAGAAGCACAGCAAGCTGCCTACTGGCACAGCAGCTAACCGAGGCTCCTCGGACTGCTTCTCTGGGGCGTGCAGAAGGTAACAACTGCAGTTACCACCGAGGAGAGCAGACCTCTCCCTGCAGGCTCTCCGAGTCTGCCAGTTGGCAAATGCCCCTATGATACAGCATAAGGAATAACTTTATATGCTCCCCGTGACTTCTACGCTGCATTTCTTCCCGTGTGAGAAACTGTGGGGTGCGGAAGGATAACGAAGGTTATTCCCTTTATCCTTCAGCACAGAGCCAGCATACCCCGGGACACCAATGCACTCATTTCCACTTGCTTCCAAGTATTTCCTCCGAGCGGAACACAAGTTTCCAAGCACCCCCTGCATTCTTTGCTCACGGTGAACATCTACCCGGGAAGTGACTTTTTCTAGTGTCCCTGAAACAAAGACCTGGTCAACAAACCGAGCCAACAGACAGTAAATTAGAGCTAACCACATTTCAGAGCTTGGTGCTGGCTTTAAGTAAATCTCCTAATTTTGGCTTAAAATTAAGGCTTATAAAGAAACAAACAAACAAACAAAAAAACCCAACCAACAAAACCACAGTTGAGAATTGTTATTGCTTTGACACTTTGACATATCTCTTCAGGACAAATAACGAGAGCACTTATTTTCTTCCAGTGCCAACCGCAGTCTCATTTTCTCCAAGCTCCTCAGGACACACACAAACCCTGGGGCCCTCCTACCTTGCCCTCCCTCTGTCAGCCCAAATAAAACCTGTCCTTTTCAGCTGCCTCACATGCACCCAAGCCTTAGCACTAGGTGCTCACCTTCCTAGCTCTTGGTGGCACCCTGGGAATTCCCAAAAGGATCTGAAAGGATCCCAGCGGGTAGGCAAAAGCAGCTAGATCCAGTGTTGGAGAAAAGCTGCTGAAAGAAGGATACAGCGACTGCTACTGAATGCATCTAGGAAGCTTTCCAGGCTTTCAACTTGGAGAGCATTTGATAATCGGTTCAGCTGACGTAAACCGGTTGTGATTTGCAAAACAGGTCATCGGAAAAAAGGTCACCAGAGCTTCTGGTAACTGCAGGTGTAAGTGCCCCGTGTACTCACTCTGTCTTGTTTGCGTTTAGATTATTACCGAAAGAACCAAGCCCAGGATGCACGAGTTCCAGTCTGAGGTGTTTATGATCATAGGGGGATGTACAAAAGATGAGAAGTTTGTAGCAGAAGTGACTTGCCTGGATCCTTTGAGGCGAAGCCGCCTGGAAGTAGCAAAATTACCAATCACAGAGCAGGAGACGGAGAATGAGAATAAAAAATGGGTGGAGTTTGCATGCATTACGCTAAAAAATGAAGTCTACATCTCGGGTAAGAAACAAGACATGGGGAGTGGAAGAGGGGAGCAGAGGGTTCTCACAATTATTCCCAGCTCTTATCGAGAGTTTGCTCGAGGCAGCTGTAGGAGAGTTAATTGCTACGGGTGTTCCTAATGCTTTGGCTTTGACCAGGCTCCAGAGAAGCCCTGGGTGTGTGAGGACACTGCCTAGCCCTGGTTTTAGCACTGGTTCCCCTTTCAAATGATTAATTTATCTGCAGGGCTACCTGTGTGTGGCACGCTCAACATTCAGTGTCCGTGCTCACAGAAGGGCCCCTGAGAACAGTTTACCAAACATAAAATGAAGAATAATTGCTCCAGCGTCTTCTAGTAACGAGTCCATTCAGCTCCACACGCATAAGGAAAATTCTGATAAAATCTGACTCATTCTGCAAGAATCAGTCACGAACCTGCAGGGAACTGTCACTGCTGTTTGGCTGCTACCTGAAAACTGCACTTCCAGGAGCACTTCAAGAGCCATCAGACAGGACTCTGGAAGTGCCCGCTTGCTAAGAGCAATATTAACTGTCAAAGCCAGGTGAAACCCAGTGGTCCAGACACACATCCCATCTGCAGTCCCTCACCCTGAGACATCTTCAACTTCCCACGCAAATACAGTTGAGCTCCATGTAGGTTTTTGATCCTGGAGCTACGGAGTTTCTACTTTGACAATCAAAAAGGTTAAACTCAAGCTTGCCTGGCAGTCTGACAGCTGGTTTTGATGGCCTGCAAAACCCAAGTTTGATCATCTCATTCTGCTTTCCAAAGGAAAAGTCACAGCAAGCTTTTAATCACTGTCACGTTACAGACCACGATAGGAAGCAGGGTGTGCATGGGTAGGCTACTTTTTCCTGCAAAATTATCCACCAAATTCTATGGTCACTTAAAACAGGCCAGTAGAAAGAAGGAGGGAGGGCTAAAGTGTGAATGCTTTGCTTGAGCATGAATAAGCAGTCCATTGCCTTTATTCAAATATATTCCATTGCAATCTTTCGTTTGGGAATCCACATATTTTTATGACTTCATTCCATTTTAAAGTGCATTAAATCTTTTTCCTGGGATAAGAATTACATTATTCCTTCCCTAGTTACAAATAAAGGAGGTTTGTTCAGCCCACTACAGGGAGTTTCCTTTTACTCTGGTGGCAGACCCTCTGTTAAAAGTTAGCTGTAGAGGGGAACCTAAATCAAACGCCCCAACTAGGGAACATCCCTCACACCTTCACACCCTTAAGTTGAGAGGTCTCTTTTCCATTTGCCTTTAATCTTTTACCCTTCCCTCTTTTTCAAGGTCACGGGCTGTTTGCTTCCTTTTATTCCCGACATCTTTTCCAGCGTCTCTCCTTTGCTTTGCTTTTATGCTCTAGCCAGGCTACCTCCTGGCCAGGCTAACACCTTCCCTGCTGTGGTGAGTCTAAGCTGGCTTTCCTCTTGCTGCTATTTCTCACAGGTCTTCCTTCTTCCTTCCCTGCTTAATTTCCTATCTTCGAGTCCCTCTCTCCATGCCCTCTTAGCCTTTCTCCTCTCTCTTTCCACACTTCCCACCCAAATAAAATACCGAGTGGACCAAAGTCATTAGTGGTTTCTTTCCAGCTAATCCAAATTATTAGTGTCTCAAAGCCAACTAAACACCTGCCTCTTCCTGCATCTCCTTGTTTTCTTTCTTTTAGCTCCTGTGACTTTGTTCTCTCCTAACTTGACTTGCACCTTTCCTAACTTGACCTCCCCTCCCATGTGCTCATTTCCCTCAGTATCTTGGTACAGTTTGGAGTCTTCTCTGCTCTTTTAGCATCTAACAACAGGAAAGTCCTTTGCACAAGATTATGACTGCTTTTAGATCACCATTTCCCCAAGCAGTTCAAATGCTTTGACTGGACGGGTGGAAACATCACATTTGCAGTGTAACTTGAAATGACGTGAATCGTCACTCACCAGTCTGTTTCTTTTTGCTAATTTAGTTACACTTATTTCCTGAAATCAGAAAGAAATGTGGTCTAGAGAAAGAACCGAAACAAAATATACCTCCCGTTCTCTCCAAAATCTCTCCCTGTCCCCTGATGTGCAGCAAATTCACCCTCCTGGTCCATCTCAGGCTCCTACCAGGGTTGCAGCTTGTGCAGGGAAGAAGAAGCTGATGTAAAAGGGACGTTTGGAGGGAGGGCAAAGGGAACACCTGCAGTCAGTCTCTCAGCCCCATTGTAACCATGAATGCTGCATTCAGGCCCTTCAGCCACTTCAGCTATTTGAGTGCAAATAAAATTCAACACATACATGTGAAAAATACTGAGACAAAAGCATTACAAACGACTCTTTCTAGCATGCTAATTATCTCCTATTCAATCTGCTCTTTGGCCCAGAGATGAGCTCCATCAGTTTGCAGTGATCTGGCTGCAGGACAGCATACCAATGAAGGCAGACACTTTCTCAATGGAATATGA
Organism: Ceryle rudis; assembly: GCA_033439905.1. NCBI lineage: Eukaryota > Metazoa > Chordata > Aves > Coraciiformes > Cerylidae > Ceryle > Ceryle rudis. The sequence continues at coordinate 33,403 of JAAGNO010001577.1, forward strand.
ATTCTCTTTTCAGTATATTCATCAGTGAAGCAAATGCTTAATTAGGTTGCAGATGATGGAATAGGCTACTCAGTCTGTAAATGTGGTTTCAGGCTTAACTAGCTCCATTTGTATTGCAGTTACACCAAAAATGATATGCAAACACAAGTGCTTGCTTAAAAGGCTGCTCCCTGCTTTAGCACAAGATTCACTTGCAAGTCAGCTCTAGAATGAGTCTGTAGGGTCCAGTTCTGATCTCCAGTCTGCAAACAGGAAGCAAATCCAAGTCACTAGAGGAAGAGACCAGAAGGAGAGGTACAAAAATGAGATGCCAGCCATATGGTCCCAAAGTTGAATAGTAAAACTTCTAACATGTCAAGCAGGACTACTGTGGATAGGAGTTCAGAGACAGGTCTTTTGTTTCACGCGCTAAACCACTAGGCTGGATCTCCCCTGGCAGTTCCTGCAGCATCCTCCACTCTCTTATTTAAATCGGGTTTTTTATTTGTCACTTTGCAGCATTCTGCAAAGCCCTGGGTGCTGCACAAACACCTCCTGCATATCCCCACGCTGCGTGTGGTTGGTCATTCACTTGGTATTAAAACGAAAGTGGCTGTGATTTGGTGAAGTGAGGAAGAGTGAATTATCTTTCCTGCATATTTGGCTGTAGAAATTGTTCAGTTTTCTCCACTATGAACTAAACTAACTGCAGAAATTTCTTCTGGTATAACAGGGCCAGGCAGATGGTGTAGGTAATGAAGAAGTTAACACTTAGTACCAATGATTTATTTCCTATCGTGAGAGAACGTTTTACAATTTGAACACATTGGAGATTTTTAGTAACTACAAGCTCTGCTCTCATATTTACATCTGTCGCGTACGCTGCAGGTGGCAAAGAAACAAAGCACGACGTCTGGAAATACAACGCTTCCATCAACAAATGGATACAAATTGAGTATCTAAATATTGGGAGATGGAGGCATAAAATGGCTGTGCTGGGTGGCAAAGTGTATGCCATTGGAGGGTTCGATGGCATGCAGAGAATCAACAGCGTGGAAGCATACGATCCCTTTCATAACTGCTGGTCAGAGGTAAGATGCTGCATCCCCTAACATTTTACTCATTTGGAGCATTTCAATCAGAATCACAAAGATGAGCAAGGCAGGATCCAGCACTATTCTTTTAAATATTTCAGGTCTGTTAAAAAAACCCCAGCCACAAACCCAAGTAGTTTTTCTATAGAAATGCCTATCCTTTGGAAAGTACAAATCACGGGGTTGCCTGCCAGTCACTGCCCGTGAGAATCTGCAGCCTAACTTTCCTTTCCTGAGCTGGCTTTTCAAGCCATCAGTCGGTGAGGAAGAACATAGTACACTTGAACCAGAGCACGGGTGGAAAACTACTGCTCTGATACCCGACAAATACATATATAAATGTGTGTATCAACCTGTGCATTATATATGGCAGGGGTTATACATTTAAGTTGAAAGTACAGGTTTTAAGGTAAACAGGATGGAAAAAACCCACTCCTACTAACTCTACTTCAGGCAATGAGAGGGGACTATCAGGCAGCCAATTAATCCATGGCAATAATGAGATTAGGCATTAAATGGCAGGTACAAGCCCTAGTTTTCAGATGATACAAAGCAACGTGGAGGAATCTAACGATCACAGCTGCAAACAGAAAGATCAGTACCAACAAGTTGCTTGGGTTTTTTCACTGTATGTAAGCATGTAAAGGAGATTTGGGGCGTTTCTGACATTTCCCTGCTTCTGAGTCGTTGATCACATAACTTTAATACCAGCATTTGAACAGAATGTGGGTTTATTAAGGGTTTTACAGGGTGTTTATTAAGGGTTTTACAGTCTTAAGAAAAAGCTGAAACTTACTTCTCCCTTATCCCTAGAAATGTCATCTTCTGAACCCTACTGATCATCTTAGAAGGGATGTCTGACTCAAAATTCAGCTCCCACCCTGTAGGCATCAGTCTGACTACTTCAGATGGTTACTAATGATTGCTTATGGTCACACAGGCTGCTCCCCTCATGGTCAATGTAAGCTCCTTTGCAGCAGCGAGCTACAAGAAGAAACTCTACGTGATCGGGGGAGGACCCAACGGGAAGCTGGCGACGGACAAGACTCAGTGCTACGACCCTGCGACCAACACGTGGAGCCTGAAAGCTGCCATGCCGGTGGAAGCGAAATGCATCAATGCCACAAGTTTCCGTGATCACATTTATGTTGTGGGTAGGTGGAGCATACGTGGTTATTCTTCAGCAGTGTGTCCAGGTGGCCAAGAAGGCCAAAGGCATCCTGGCTGGATCAAAAACGGTGTCCAGCAGGAGCAGAGACGGGAGCTTGTACTTGGCACTGGTGAGGCTGCAGCTTGAGCACTGGGTTCAGTTTTGGGCACCACAGGATAAAAAAGACATTGAGGTGCTGGAGCGAGTTCAGGGAAGGGCAACGAAGCTGGTAAAGGGTCCGGAGTTAAATGCCTTCTGAGGAGCACCTGAGGGACCTGAGGGGTTGTGGAGTCTCCTTCTCTGGAGACATTTAAAACCCGCCTGGATCTGTTCCTGTGTGGGCTGCCCTGGGTGACCCTGCTCTGGCAGGGGGGTTGGACTTGATGATCTTTCAAGGTCCCTTCCAACCCCCACCATTCTGTGATTCTGTGACCTGAGGTTGGTTAGTCTGGAGAAGAGAAGACTGAGAGGAGACCGTACTGCTCTCTACAGCTACCTGAAGGGAGGTTGGAGTGAGGTAACTAGTGCTAGGATGAGAGGAAATGGGCTTAAGTTGCTCCAGGGGAGGTTTAGGTTGGGTATTAGGAAAAATTTCTTTACTGAGAGAGTGGTGAGGCCTTGGACCAGGCTGCCCAGGGAGGGGGTGGCGTCACCATCCCTGGAGGGGTTCACAAAACGCCTAGCTGGGGCACTTGAGGACATGGTTTAGGGGTCCTGATAATATTTAGTAGATGGTTGGACTTGATGATCTTGAAGGTTGTTTCCAATCTTCACGATTCTCTGATTCTTGTCTGGACACAGCAGGGCTTGTTTCTGTGTGTTAGTTTCACCCACAAACTCTGTGGAGAACAATCAAATGGTCAGGTGGCTCTTCCCACTCAGCTTAGTGAGGGATGGGAATCCAGCACATTCACAAAGAGTTACCGAGTCAAACTCCCTGTTGGTGTGGTAGGTAGCTTGGAAAGCTGGAGTTAGCCCAGAGACAATCTGAAGCCATCCAAAAGTGGGTTCATAGTGGCAAGGGCATGATGTCATAGCTACATCACATCCCCTCTCCTCTCCAGGGGCATTACACAGCCCACTGCATAAAGGATTTATGCAGGGATATGAGTACCAGGAGCAGAGCCACTCATACCCAAAGACCCCAGACTAGATCTTGCCTGGGGTTAATTCAGTCAGTTGCCAGAACTGGAAGCAAAGATGAAAGAGCAAGAGTGTAACGGTGGTGAGCTGAAGCGTGGAGGGAGGAGGGAGCTTGCAGATGGTGCTGGAAAAACCAGAAGAAGGAAAGAGGAACATTAGTTTCTAAAAGAGAAGCTCTGGAAAGATCCCCCTCCCTCTCTCAGCCTTGCTGCAGAAAGTTTCTCACCTGCAGTATCATCGACATGGTGCTGAGGGCTGGCAGAGAGCCAGAGGATCACCAAAGAATAAACAGTGTCCTGAAGGGAAGTTTGCAATCTGCATGTGTGTGCTCGTATAGAACACATACACATGCACCTTGTACCTATGTAAATCCCTCGAGCTTCTCCTCAGCATGGGGATTGACCTCACCCGTTTTGTACGGGATGACAGAGAGCAGAAGGCATGACTTATGGGCATGACTTATGGGCTAGCTGATGTAAGTCTTCATAAAGCCTGACAGGATGCTCCAGTTACATCCAGTCAGCATCTTTCAGCCAGGACCATCCACCAGTACACCTATTGTTTAGCTATCTGAGAAACAAATGGGTAGAAATCAGCCCCACCTGAATTTTAAAAGATAAAACAGCATTTGGTTCCTGCACCCAAAGCAATCAAATTACCCAGACTGATGAATTGCCAACTGCCAGATGAATCACTGTAACTAACAATGCGTATGTTTTCAGTCTGCTCCAACTGGGAAATAAAACTCAAAGCCACCTCACAATGACTCCATCATCCCTCAAGTATTTGACTAGTGTTGTCAAAACCAGCACTTATTATAACTACAGTAGACAAACGCTCGCTTTGCCAGCAGGTAGGACCCCAGGCACTGCTGCAGCTCATCAGTAAGACCAGAGCTTCAAGGTTTCCCCATTTCTGTATATTCTATACAGCTGCTATAGAAGACACATCCAGTCCCTGCAAATTTCAGAAGAAGAACCATTTAGCTGCTGTTACACTCAGGAGGGAATATATTTCCCTAGCCTGTCTTAAGTATGGAGGTACTGACCATTTCTCAAGAGAAAAGGACCCTGCAGAGTTGGGGAAAGGTATCACAGGGTGTCAGGGGTTGGAAGGGACCTTGGAGATCTTCGAGTCCAACCCCAAGGTGCACAAAAGGTTTCAAGAATGACTGCAGATTTGGGAAACATGGAGAAACTCAAGGTCACTCTCTGTTCAGCATAACCAGAAGAAGATCATTGGTTCAGTCTGACAAACCCCTGAACGAGGAAGGGGCTTCTGGAAACAGCTCCAGGTGGAAGGAGGTTTGATGGACAGATGGACACTGACATTAGAGAAGTCGGTGAAAAAAATCACGTACCCATTTCTCACAGTGACAACTTACCCTGCCTAGTCCTTCATGATCAAAGCTCTCTTATTTTTCTAAAGTTGTGTCCCTAGCTGCAGCAGCAGGTATGAGAGAGCTCGGTCACTGGGTGCACTGTGGTCACACCGCATGACCACAGCAGTTTGTTTTGGCCTTGAATTCCCCAGCCTTATGAACAATAAGTGTCCTTCTGCGGAACTGGCTTTCAAAACAATGAAGCATCCTGTGACTTTGTTTCTTTCTTAGCTTTGGGGCATAAATCATTCTTAACGAATGTCAGAAATGGAGCCTTGTTGAAATGAGTGGTTTAATTAAAATCTCTGACAGGAATGACCACGATATCCATTTCTTCTGCAGGTGGGGCAATGAAAGCTCTCTACTCCTACAGCCCCCAGGAAGACACATGGTGTCTGGTGACTCAGTTCACCCATGAGAGAGCCAGCTGTGGGATTTCTCCTTGCAACAACAAGCTGTTTATCACCGGGGGCCGAGACGAAAAGAACGAAGTCATTGCGACAGTGCTCTGCTGGGACCCTGAAACTCAGAAGCTGACAGAAGAGTGTGTCCTTCCTCGGGGGGTGTCTCATCACGGGAGCGTTACCCTCAGGAAGTCTTACACGCACATCCGCAGGATTGTGCCTGGGGCAGTTTCTGTCTGACCGCAGGAGAACTGCAAAGGAACCCAGCTCCTCCGGGTCCCCGTGGCACAGGCTGCAGCAGCGATGATGCTTTTTAGCTGCAAGTAACAATGGATGGAAACGCTGCCACCGGGGTGCTCTGGGGAACATCTGTATATCTGCTCAGTCCTTTTGTTTCCCCTGTACAGTATATCCTTAAATTATCTCAATCCTTCCACTCCCCCCCGAAAAACAAAGGGACCAGCCGTAGTTTACTCTTGCCAACACAATACCTCCAATCAGGCAAAGAAATGTGAGGTATAGGTGGGAAACTGACTTCCCAGCTACATCTGCCCTGATGAAACGTGCTTGAGCTGGCTCGCTCTGGTCCTGAAGTTTGTTCGACTATTTATTAAGTTGGATTTGTAGCATCTACTAGTGGAAAAGAGAATGAAGCTTTTTTGGAAAAAAAGATTTGTAACTTTGGTGAAACCGTAACATCATTTCCTCCAAAGCTGTGGTTTCTTTTTCCAGTGTTTGGCACATTAGGTTAAGTTAAAACTGGTTTGTTTGTTTGTTTGCTTGCTTGAAGACACTTTTGTTAGCTTTTCAGTTCTGCTGACCAAAGAAAATCCATCTCAGTTTGCAAACCTTGCTGTCATTCCCCAGGAAGGGACTGCAGAGCCTGCAAAGCTAAATGAATGCTCATCTGGTTCCACTGAACATTCATTGTAGCTGTTTTCTAATAAAGCAAACCAAAAACTAGTTTCCCTTTTCTTCTGTTCTGGGCTGGTTCTGCCCAAAAGGCTTTTTCCTCTTCCTGCTACTGTTCCCAGTATAGGGAGTACCGGTGCTGGTGGGTGCTGGGATCCCTGCCTCCATCCCCACTGGGTGGCACTGCTCTCCCAGGATTTTTCTCATGGATTTCGATTTCCTGGAATGCAAATGGACAGAACAGTCTGCTGGAGACAAAAACATTTCCAGGTACTCTTCCCAGCCTGATTCCTGGGACCATCACACGCTGTACCAAAAAGGGCAAACGTTCAACAGGCTGGGAGGGCTCGAGTTCCAGCATCTGGGGCAGTCGTAGAGAAAGAAAAACAAACTTTGAAGAGGTCACGCCTGGGACGCCCTGGGACAGTCTTGGCCAAAGACTGGGAACATATTCCTGTCCCTCCTCCCCTGCACAGTTGCTGGAAAGAGCCAACTCACTATTAAATCGAGACAGAAAACACTGTGCAAAACAAATCTGTCCAAGCAGAGAGCAGTGACCCCTTCCAGCCTCTCTCCCTCTATGTAAAGTCTCCTTTTGCCTTATACATTATTAAAAATAGTATTTCTCTCACGTTGGGCTGAGAAAAACCTGTGGGTTCCTGAATTTCAGCACATTAATGCCAGAGAGCTCGGCGGTCCGGCAGGCCCTGCGGACTGTCCTGGGGAGGCTGCCGCGGGTGAGCGGGGCAGACACATCCCCTGGGGTAGGCGTGTGTCCCCCAGCACATCTCCACCACCTCCTTCTCTCAGAAAGGCTGCAAGAATTCCCGCCTCTTCTGCCATTTGTCTCATGCCTTGAAACTCACTGCTGTAACGTCAGCCAATCCTGTGTTCTCACTCTAATTTTCACACAGTTCTTCCATTTTCAATTATTTTTACATCGATTCCCTCCCTTCCTTTCGGTCCCATCGTTCTGCAGGGTGCAGCACTGCACACGCTTCCACGCTGGCCCAGACTGGCCCAGCCCGTTTCAGAGGACATGAAGAAATGCCCTCTGAACAGAGTATTTTGTTTCAGAAGGTTTTTGTGAAGAACAGTTATCACCTTTGACTTGGCTAAAAGTGCTGGCTGGGCTACAGGGACAGAGAAGGTGGAGGAATGGGGGTGGGGGGTGGTGTACTCCCTTTCTGCTTGAGGAGCTGCATTTCTGTATCTTCACCAGTTGCCAAAAGTACCGATAGCAGCTGCTGAAGCTGACCAGATCTTCCTGCTGGGAATCATCCTAAAAACCAGAAGCCCTCAGGAGTTGGTTGCTGATTTCCCCTCCCCCATGATGTCAGTAGCAAAACTTGTATATCTTTTCTTGAGAAAAATAATCCACTGAGTTAGAAAAAAGTTGTTCAAATAAACTTCCAAATACAAATTCTTAACTCCACATACAGACAGAAAACAGCTTCTTGTCTCTCCTGTGGCAGGTCCCCAGCCACACCTGCAGACTTTGGGCAAGCAGGGGACAGCAGAAGAGCAGCTTGGCTCCTTTCCCCCTCCTAACTCATGAATCTCTCCTAAATTCTGACTGTTTAAGAGCAGCTCATGAAGAATTGTTTTGATTTGCTTCCCTGCTCTTTGTACCTTTCAGATTGATGTTGCAATCTGAAGGACTGGAAGCGTACTGAAAAACAAAAACATTCAGGACCAGTGGTTTTATGAAGACACCAGAAATCACGAGGCTTGGGAAAAACAACAAGAGCTAGCAGGGCTGTGTCCTCAGTTACCAGCAGCGAGGTGGGGTGGAGACAGGAGACAACAGAAATCAGGTTTAAAGGAAACTTGTCATTTCCTTTTCTTATCACGGGCTCTTTCTCATCTGTTGTTCAAACCCACCTGCCACCGGGAACGGCCCCAGTCACAGTTTCTGTCCAAAGGACATGCAGTATCTCGGTGTACAAACCCAGCGACTAGCGAAGCAAAGAGCAGATGGCTCCCCGTGGGAGGTGTGTGACCTGTCTTGGGGGCAACTGGTGCTGTTCCCCAGCGCTGGGACACAGCCCCAGGCTTCTCAGGACTTCCTCCAGTGCAACCAGGCAAATGCCAGTTTCCTTCTGACCTATTACTACAGTAAACTTCCCTTGGAAAATGACACGGCCAACTGGCGGAGCAGGAGTAGACGCTTGAATATTAGTTACTAAAACTGTGGGAGGAGAATTAGTTTTACTGAATAATTACTCAAATGATTGCTAATGAACTTGTGCCCTGTGACAGGACGAGGGGCAATGGATTCAGGCTGGAGCACAGGAAGTTCCACCTCAACATGAGGAAGAACTTCTTGACTGTCAGGGTCACAGAGCCTGGAACAGACTCCCCAGAGAGGTTGTGGAGTCTCCTTCTCTGGAGCCTTTCAAGACCTGTCTGGGTGCATTTCTGAGTGATCTGCCCTAGTTCTGTCCTGCTCTGGCAGGGGGGTTGGACTCGATGATCTTTGGAGGTCCCTTCCAACCCCTACCATTCTGTCATTCCGTGAACTAAAGCCCAAAGCTTTAGTTCCCAAGGAATTCCAAAGTAGTTCCTGGATTTAGTTCCAGGATTTCCAAAGCTGTGTGCTTGTTTACCTGCCTGGAGAGTCTCCTTATCTGATGGCGCTGAAACCGATCTGGTCCGAGGCACAAGCCTAAGTGCAGATGTAATTATTTCTCCAGTGCTATGTGGCACAGAGCCAGCCCCTGGAATGCAGGTCTGACTCCCTCCAGCCTGCAGGTTACAGACAGCAGTCAACTGCACTGTAAACCCAAGGGAGGGAGGGAGGGAAGAGAGCACTGGCAAGCGAAGCCACAATGCCGGCACAAGAAAAGAGGGGAAAAACTGACCAGGAATATATATTTAGGTTATAAGTTAGAATACCTTTAGTGATTCATGCTATTGCAATTTATTAAAGGATTACTGACCCCAGCTGCCAAATCACATGTTAAAGTCAACTGCTCTCTCACTTTAAATTAAAATGCTGGGCAGGCACAGTGACATCCAAGAAGTTCACTTAGGTGACCTGCCAGAGGTAGATAGCTGGTAAACAGTCTCAGTTTCAATTTCCAAAGCTTCAATTTCCATTTCCATGAGGTTCTGGCAAGCAAAGAAGCCTAACAATCTTTAAGACAAAACTCAAGACATCTGTGAAAAGATTTATAGGAACCTGGTGCTTGTGTGACAGTGCCCTGGTGACTCCTTTGAACCTATTCAGATAGACTGGGGAAATCCCCAGAGGCAAATGATTCAGGTGCATGGGGGGTTCCTTCCACACGTGCTGTAACATCCTGCATTTGAACCAAACAGCACAGTAATATTCCGTGGGAAAACATTGTCTACAAGCAGAAACTCAAGAAAATCTTACCAATCTAATGTTAAACCACCTTAAAGTGGATTAATAACACATCATCGGCTGGCAATGCAAATGACCTTTTCAGAATTCTGTTCAGTAACTAATTTCAGTTCAGCTAAAAACTTTTCTAGGCAAACACCCATTTTAAGGAACAATTTCAAGGGTGGGAACAAGATTCTTTTATTCACCTTTCTTAGAAGGTCATTTCCCCAAAGCAGTGCTGTATTTCCACGGTCCTTCTATGACTGTCGACAGGTTTCATACATAAATAAACTTCCCACGATCACCAATTCGCTTCCTCCATCTTTAAGTGTCCTTCTTTAGGTTACCAAACTTCTAGTTGTCTTGATATATATCCAGGGGTGAGAATGGAAGAAAGAGTTTCAGAATTAGCAACATAATCCTACCCAAGTCTGTCCTGGAGTTTAACTTCATAATTGACAGAGGATAGCAGGAAGATAAAGGACTATTAACCTGCAGCTAATCAAGGTCACCTATGGCTGGATATAGAATGATCTTTATACTATTTGCACAGTTATCTTTGCTACTTAGCATGAAACTTTACAATAGAGGTGAACTTCGGGTGACAAAGCCTGAAAGAACACGAACAAAACAACATGTAAGTCATCAGCATCTTTACCAGTGGGCATTGGCATAAAGAGTTGGCCCAGGATATGAGCAGCTGGGGAAATTCCAGGTTACCTCTTCCACTTTTGATCGTATTATGGGATTCAGGGGAAAGCATATGATCTAGTAGACAGTTTCCCCATCTTTCCTCCTGGTATCGTACAGTCATCTCGGAGGAAAATAAAAGCAGAAGTAAAAAACAACTTCTAGGTCCTAATTTTTTTTATTGAAGAGGATTGAGAAGAGATGATGGTTGTTTTGTTTTGTTCTCTGGAAGACGAAGGAATAACTCAGAAATTTAATGCTCCTTTGGGTCAAAATAGGGGAAGCAGAGAACCATGGTTAAGGCAAAATACACAATATTAAATTTTATTCACTTGCAACAACTTTGCTCTTACACAAGAGATGTCCCTTAGCAGCAAAGCCTCTAAGATGTCCCGGCTCATTCCCACCTCTCAGCTGGAATTTGTTACCCCCCCAACTGTGCTGACAAAGCTGTTTGCAGAACGTCCTATAAAACAGATCGCTCGGTTAAAATGAAAACACCACCATTTCTCTTTGGAGGGATATTTTTAACCTGCAACCTCAGAAGCAGTTGTATCAGCAAACTAGAGAGAGCAGACACTGCAATGTAAGGAGAGTAACAAGCACTTTGGGAATGAGAGAAAAGAGATCAGCAGGAACCTCTCAAACAACCTTCACTGCCAAAAAAACATCTCATGCAAGCAGACACGGATCTCCTCCTGGCTCACACTCAGTGGAATTCTTCAGATGAATGTGAAATACCCAAAAGCCACATTCAGCACTTTCTGTGTATTGCTTTGAGCAAACAGAAGGTGGAGAGAGTCTGCACACAAGGAAAATATTGTTCAGAGTAAAATCAAGGGCCATTTCCTAATGCATTTTTTTTAAAGTTCAGTGTATTTTTGTATCAAAACTAACAAAGTCTAAGAATATTATCTTTAGAAATAGAAAAGGTCTTCTCTCAAGTCCAAGGAATGGCACTGCAATTTAAATTTCCCACACGGGTGTTTTTGTCTAATGAATTTTTGGTTTCTTTAAAGATCAGAGATATGTTTCACTCATCTTCTATAGGTAGGTGGCTGATCAGGAAAACCTAAAAGGCTCTTACAAGGTATCATCTTTCTTGCCCCTGAGTACATCAACAGGCTCTGCAGCCTCTGCTCCTGACCTTCCTAGGGGTCTGGTGGCAGGTACCCAACACCAGCCCTGACAGGGTGCAGCTCTAACCTGGGATCAGGCTGCTAGAGAAGACCTTTGCGAGCCAGAACTGGGAGATGCCTCAGCAGGGACTCGGAAACAGTGTTCACGTTTAGTCCCTCACCCTGTGTCGTGTCTGAGCCCTGCTATGGGTAGACCTGTGCCCAGCCTTGCACCTCGCTGCTCCCACCCTGCTGTCCCAGCTGCTGGGCTCAGTCTTGCTCTGGTAGCATCAGTGTGGACCCAGCAGGGCATCTGGGCTCTGGGCTGCCCCAAGCTCACCCAGTATGGGTACAGTGGGACTGCACCCTGCAGGGAGGCACTGCTGCTCCGGGCTCGTTTTCCCTCACCATCCACGTCTGTCACTCTCTGACAGTGTCACACGCTGGGCTCCCCAGGAGATGCTGATCAAAGGTGACTTCCCACCAGACGGAGATTTTATAAAACTCCCGTGTTTTGCCGATCGTCAGGCAGAAGGTGTGAGGCAGAGGACATGGTAGAACAGTGCACAGGAGGAAGTCCAGCCTTTCACTGCGTGCAGCACCTCCCAGAGGCACCTCCCAGTGCGCGTCTTAAAGAACAGGACATTGGCTACCAACCTTGCAGGAATACTCTGGGACTGAAAGAAATAGCTGCTCTGTTCACAGCACGTTTGGTTAAGGATCCTCGCGGCTGCAGGTGACGCTGTCAAGAGACCTGTGGTTACCCCTTTGCTTTGCACCATCTATTTTTAATTTTCTGTTTTCCAGAAAGGCATCTGCCACGGGTGGGTGAAAATGATCTTGGATTCAGTAACTCCTCCAAATCTTCCCACACTGGAACAAAGCTTAGAACATAGTCCAGTGTAGCATTCGCTGGATTCTCAGCTGTGGTGTGAGGAAAGATCTGTGTCCTTCTGCCACCAGGGGGGCAGAGTGATCAACCCATGTCTTTTCTGACATGGGTCGATCACTTCTTCTGATCACTTCTTCTGCAGAAGCTGAGCGATTTCCAGCAGGCCTGTATGCTAACAGGGTAAGGACAACTCCTTTGCTGTGGCTGTGCTCCGCGCTGGCTCAGGATGGTGACAGAGCCGGTGACACCAGGCGAAGCTGCTTCCTTCTGACAATAGACTTGAGAGATGCCGAGATCTCTCTGTATCGGAGCCCGTACAGAAAAGGGAACAAGACTTTAGGCAGAATCATCAGGACATTGCAGACTGTCAGGGAGACCCAGATTCCTGTCTGCAGTCTGATGACCACATTGAGGCGCAAAAGCGATTCTACAAAAAGGGCCAAGAGTGGGAATAAGTGAAAAAAAAATACAGTGTTGTGCATCAAGAATGTTACACTGGCTCTGGAGCAGATGCTCTCCCATATACCCAATTGTTTGGTTTTAAAGTACAAAATAGCATAGCAACAAAATATTAGAGACAGGCAGAGAAAGACAACCATGGTAGAAACCCAGAAACAAAGTTTGATGGCATCAGTCCCATTCAGAGTTAACATCAGTATTACTGGAACCGAGCACGTTTCCAGGACACAGGGCACAAAGTTGTTTGTGCTCCACAGCACCAAGAAGAAAATGCCAGGCAAAGCCCCAGAACACATCCAAAGCAATACAATCATTTTTTTAGTTCGTGAAGGAGGCAAAATAGCAGCGTAGCGCAAAGGAAACAAAATAGCTATGTACGTGTCCAAGACCATGGCAGCAGCTGTGAACAATCCTCCACAGCAAGCAACTGCCAGCAAAAATAAGTGGAGGACGCACGCTTCCTTCGGGAGCTGCACGTGTGCTGCGTTGAGAGCAGCTGACAGGGTGTAGAACAGCAGGTAGATCAGATCAGAAAGCAGAGCGTTTCCCAGCAGCATGTACCTTGTTTCCTGACGGATGCTAAACCTAGAGAAGATCACAAACAAGATGGTAGGAATGATGAGGACGGCCGCCACGAGGGAGATAACAGGAGGGATTAAAAACATCTTCATGTTTGTGCTTGGTGGGCTGAGAGCCCATTCCTTCAGAAAAAAGTGCAAAGAAGAGTCATCCAAATTTGCGGAGGTGTTGAACTCTGTCTCCCTGCGGTGGTAGGCAGTTGCATTCGCTCTCTTTACTGGAGCACAGCCAGAGAAGTCCATGTCCTTAGCGTTTTGGGATGATCGTCTGATTTGGAGAAAGCAAGATCTTCTACACCGAGTCCTTAGAAAGGCAAATCAAGCATAGGATGCAAAAATCCCATGGAAGCAAAGAGGTTTCTGTAGCCAATTCTACCAGCGCTCCTCCAGGACACGAAGTTGAAAGTTCTAAGTGAATTCTGTGGTACCAAAAAGATGTTTTTGCCTAAAGTGGAGTTTTGCTTTTCTTCCTGCAAAATGGAACGTTTAGAAAAGAGAACGAAGCTTTGTGTGGCTTTAAAAAAGCCTAAAGCCCTCAGCTAGCTCTTTGATCAGAAATGAAGGGGTTGATCATTTTCTGTATTTTGAGTTTGTTCCCATGACATCACTCCAAGGAGGCAGATGAAATATTAGCTTGATTAAACAAATACGCGATGATACAGAACAACAATCCACGTGTACCGATGTAGGAGAGTCATAAATGTGATTGGGTGATGCTTTATGCCAATTAGGCAACAACACAATCGAACCGATCAATAAAAACGGCTCGCGATCCTCCCGTAAGATTGTATCACAGCGGCTCTAGCGAATGGAATTATTTAGAGATGACAAAGGTTTTTGCTTCAGTGAATCAAATGTTGTTATTTATAGATGATAAGCCTTGGCATTTTTAATAAAGACTGAATTCTCATCTACTGCAGCCCCACGGTCTGGCTGGCCGGGATGAGGGACACAGACCCTAGAGTAGCCAGCACTCTACAGCAGAGCCAGCATTTCCAAGTGTCCGTTTGGAGACCAGCTCCTGGCTTGCTGGCCAGCTGCTGCTGCACTGCTTTTACTATCAGAGCTCAGTATCAGAGCTGGGGGTGCAATGAGAGAATTGTGAAGGATCTGGATTGCAGAGAAGGAACAAAGAAAAAGAAAGGAAAAAATGCAAAAACCTAATCTTGCTGGGTTTAGGATTTCTTCAAGTTCTTCCAGGCATGGCCTGATCAGGAGAAAAACTGGGTTTTTTTTTTAATAGGCTCAACACTGGGTAATAAAGCTTTAGTTTTAATCGAAAAGATCATATAGATGCAGATGTTTATCACCTTGTGTGGTGCCAAGTGGGCACAGCAGCACTATTTTATTCACGGTCTATGCCTCATGGGGTTGCTTCCTCCGCACACACCGCGCAAAGCAGTGCGTTGCTGCAACATCATCCTGCTGTTTGCCCAGGCTGTGAGGAGCAAAGAGAAGAGATCTGCAGGATACGCAGCTCTGTCAACTCCCAGCTCTAGTTGCTCTTCTCGCTGGTGGTGCAGGGGTATCCTGGAGGTTTTTAAGTATGGGTAAATATCCAAGGATTGCTCTCAGTAGTTGAAACAGTGCGTTGAAGGCAAAGGTCTAATAAAATAGTCAAAATCTGTAGTCAAGTGAAACCCGCTGCCTGCTTGGCTGCTTTGAAGTTATAATAGTTATATAGGTGCCTACAAATACAACTGTCTTAAGTTCAGACAATTTTTTTGTCAGTCGTGACAAGTCTACCAGGACCTCCCACGTTCACCAGCATGGCCAAATCTTTAACTGCTGTTTCAAATACGATCTTCCTTCTCCTCTCAAGTAATATGGATTCTACTACCGACGCTACAAGAGCAGAGGGAATGTGGCTCTTTACTTAACAGGGCATTATTGTAGTGATCATTTCCCCAGCACAACCAGTCCACAGCAGCACAGCGTGCTTCCACCCGCGGGACAGCCTCACTTGCAGAAAGCCCCGCTGTGCCATGGACAGGCTGTCTCGGGGCACGCCAGGTAATGAAACAGACACCTTATGAGACTCCACCTTATGAGACTCAGCATCACTCATCAAATCTTGTGCACATTTCATTTCCTTACACTCTGACAGTTGGCATCAGCGGGACTGTACGTTAAGACAGCTTGACAGGCTGCACCATATGGAACAAAGGGATAGGAGGAAAAACCAGTGATAATTTTAAGTACAGCATTTCAGTTGCTATGGTGCCCGGGTAGGTAAAAGAGAAGGTGGTTTTTTTGCTCGCTCAATCCTGTATCCACTCAGAACTGCGTGAACAATATCGATGCCACGATACGTTGGGCTTCAGCATCATGCCCTGAATCTATCAGTGGATGACAACACAGATAATACCTGCAGTATATAAATATATATATAAGTAGACATTAGCACTCAAACACCCAAACTCTTAATTATACTATTTTTGCAAAACAGAAGGGAAGCAATGAAAAGTCAACTGTGTGTGAATCACCTGCACCTATAAATTCAGGGACCTGTTACTGATGGAAGCGTTTGCTGCCTCTCAGCTCATGGCATTCTAAGGATGTCCTATTAATGGGCAGATTGTCTCATGTCCATATAAAATCAGAACTCTTTTTCCAGCAGCTGGTTAGGATTAAATGTGACCAAACAGAAGAGTTCATTGTCATCTCAGCCGCACACTTCTGGCTGATAGAAAAATAAAGGCAAATATAATATACAATGATCTACTGGCATTTATAGGAGTGACAAACGCAGACAAGTATTCCACAGAGCGATGTTACTGTAGCTCTGCAAATATATAGCTCAAGGGCTTGTTGTTTATATCTTTACATATATATGGAACATCTCTCTGCTGAGGAGAGGCTGAGAGACCTGTGGCTGTTCAGCCTGGAGAAGAGAAGCCTGAGAAGGGAGCTGAGCAATGGTCACAAATATCTGCAGGGTGGGGGTCAAGTAGAAGGGGCCAGGCTCTGTTCAGTGGTGCCCTGGGATAGGACAAGAGGTGATGGTCACAAGGTGACACACAGGAAGTTCCATCTCAACATGAGGAAAAACTTCCCTGTGAGAGGGACAGAGCCTGGAACAGGCTGCCCAGAGAGGCTGTGGAGTCTCCTGCTCTGGAGACTTCCAAGCCCCACCTGGATCTGTTCCTGTGTGGGCTGCCCTGGGTGACACTGCTCTGGCAGGGGGGTTGGACTCGATGATCTCCAAAGGCCCCTTCCAACCCCCACCATTCTATGATTCTAGTTGTTCAATTAAGAAGTAGTTCCTTTTTTTTTTTCAGTTTAATTATTTTTACCCTGCTGCCTGAAAACAATATTCTTCTAGCAGAGCTATTCCTTCCTCTTGGTTAAAAGAGCTGCTTATCATGAGCTAGAAGCCCCAGCTACATCTGTGAGGGTAACAAATACTGACATCATCACTGCTTGTAACTGCAAAGCAAAGTTGTAACTCTAGCAACATTCAACCGAACCACCGTTTAAGCATCCACTTCTAGAGCCATGACAGTGGAAATGTGAATATTGCAAGTTAAATAACACGAAAGGGAAGCAAAGGTTTGAGTTTGCTAATTACCGTGCAGTAGCTGACTGGGTGACTCTCAGCTGCCATCCTCATGACAAATGCAAAGTAGCTCCTGACCGTCATTTAGCCCACATGCAAAGAGTACCACAGAGCCCAGGAGGCACCACAAGTTCACTGCCTTGTCTGTCCTCAAATATTCATCTGCTACAGCCCATGGACAGCAGAGTAAGCCCTATGGCCTGACTTTGTTCAGCTTTAATTGTGCTACTGCAAAAGTCTTAGGAACGCAGGCAGGCTTTAGCTTTACAAAAATGGAGAACAGCAACTCACTGCGAGACAGACTCATGTCCATCAGACCTGGGCGACTCCAGCCAAAGCCTCTCCCCTCAGATTTCTACAAGGGCTTGTGACTGGTCAGTGTAGTTCTGCTAGATTTGAACTTTTAGAAGGATGTTTTCCTGGCACACTGATACACACTCAGAATAGATGGCTCTGAAGAATACCTGGTTCTGGTCCCCTTTCATTTTTTTTTTAAGCTTGGGAGGTATTTCCACATCTGGACCATTTGCAAGGGGCTGGCAGCTCTGGGGTTGTTCAGCCTGGAGAAGAGAAGGCTCTGGGGAGACCTTATTGCATCCTTTCAGTACCTGAAGGGTCTACTGGGAGGAACAGGTTGCCCAGAGAGATTGTAGATGTCCCCCTGCCTGGAACTCTTCCAAGACCTGGGGCTTTCAGCAACCTGGTCTAGTGGGAAGTGTCCCTGGAACTAGATGGTGGAACTAGATGATCTTTAAGGTCCCCTCCAACCCAAACCATTCTATGATTCTGAGACCACTCCCGAGGACACTGAGCTTAGGCAGCTTCTTGCCAGAGCATCTCAGTGTTCAATATTTTGTGGTGCCAACCTGAACGATTCTCCTGCAATTTCCTGTAAACCTGGCCTTAATGCTCTACTGATTGATTTTTTTAAAATGCTCTCTGGTAAATTTATGTTAAGTGGATGCACTTTTTACATATCTTGCTGATTCAGTCCTACAGGATTAGCAGCCCCTCTTCTGGCTCAATACAGTCTGTATTGATTTTCAAACTGAATCACACACTGTTAATTACTTTACTCATTTCTGCTTCAATCAACATCCCACTGAAAGCTTAGTTATCTTATCCGCTGAGTTTAGGAGATCTAAAGAAGCATGCACTCAGCCGTACTGAACACTGTAAATCCAGCAAAGGCTGCACTACATCATGTTCTGTTACTGACTATAAACAGGTACTGTCAAATTGAACAGAAAAGGTCAGAAATGTTATTGTCTTACAGTAGCTGGTTTGGACTTAACTGTGGTCACACATAGGGAAGTTTCCTGCTTCACAAAGATTCAACCAGTCTAACAAGTCAAGAAGCACACTGCTGCCATGACAGGGAAGCACCCTACAAGGGAAGCCAACCAGAATATTG
>JAAGNO010001581.1:0-14049 GCA_033439905.1 Ceryle rudis
GCTGCTCTTCTCCAGCTGCACAGCCCCAGGGCTCTCAGCCTTTCCCCAGCACAGAGATGCTCCAGCCCCTCAGCATCCTCAGAGCCTCCTCGGGACTCTCTCCAGTAGCTCCTTGTCTCTCTTGAACTGGGGAGCCCAGCACTGGACCCAACACTCCAGAGGTGGCCTCACTGGGGCAGAGCAGAGAGACAGGAGAACCTCCCTTGTCCTGCTGGCCACACTCTTCTTAGGGGCCCCCAGGAGACCATCAGCATCTTGACCACGAGGGGGGCCCATTGCTGGCTCATGGTGAACTTGGCCCCCAGCATTCCCAGGTCCTTCTCCACAGAGTTGCTTCCAGCAGGTCCCCCCTCCCCTGTACTGGTGCAGGGGGTTATTCCTCCCCAGGTATAGGACCCTACACCTGCCCTTGGTGAACTTCAGGGGGTTCTTTCCTCCCAGCTCTGCCCCACTATAGCTGTTTCTGTGCTTCCCATGGTTTGAGCCCCTGTGTCCATCCCATGATAGGGCACGAGAGAGCCCAATAGCATTGGCCTCATGTCAGCTCAGCCTCCGTGAGACCCCTCTCGCCCCAGCAGCCAGAGCAGACCCAGGGCCTGGCTCCAAAACCTGCACGTGAGTGACGGGTGCATCCTCAGGGGAAACAGGGCAGAGTCCAAGGGCCACGTGGCTGTGTCCTGGGCCAGGCTCATCCCCATCAGAGGTGCTTCAGGAGCCCTGCTGCTCTCCAGGGCACCGGTGAAAGGTCCTGTCCCACTTTGCTCTCTTTGCAGGTTTTGCAGCTAAAGGTGCTGCTCTTGTGTAATTTGAAAAACAAAACAGAACAAAACAAAACAACAAGCCTATCGAGTTCCTCGTGCTCAGAGTATCCACCTCAGCTTGGGCTTAAACTTTGCACCTGGAAGAGTTTGCGTCCCAGAGGTTAATGGAAGAAAAGGCTGGAAAATGGCTTTAATGTTTCATCACATAACATCCACCAAACGCCTGATGGCACAGGTTGGCTTTCCTTACATTTGCTGACAGAAATGTGCTGACTGTGAGGTCCTGTCTGTCTCCAAAGCCTCAGCTGGATCTGCTGTTCTGGGGTGTGGTGTCACCTGCTGCCTCACGGCTGGCACCCTGACGTGGCACCAGCAGCTCTGCAGCCTGGGGACCAGCTGCCTGTCTAAGTCTGTGCACTTCACGTTCCAGCGCGTAAGAATAACCTCAGCGGGAGCTGGCTCCATGACAGGCGTCTGATCCCTCATCTCCCCGGACCTCCATAAGAAGAGAAAAGAAAAAGAAAAGTGATCCAGCCTGCTCCTGCCAGCCCCAGCACGGACGGTCCACAGCTGCCTCCCTACGTTACGCGCACGTCCTCGCAGACGGTCTCTATCATGGAGGACTTGTGGGTGCTCTCTGCTTCTGGGCTTTCCTCAGAGGCCTTCAGCTGCCTCCTGAACTGAGAGAAGACCATCCTCAGGGAGGAATATAGCTCCTTGCTCCGCAGGGCATAAATAATGGGGTTCACCATGGAATTGAGCAGGCAGAGGGTGCTGCAGAAGGCAAACACCTTGCGCAGGTGAGTGCTCAGCCTGGCAAAGATGCTGTAGATCATGAGAAGAAGGACCGGAGACCAGCACAGCACAAGGACCGTCAGCACCATGACGAGGGTCTTGGCCAGCATGATGTCCATCCTCATCCTGGTGTTTTGCTTTCCCAGCTGCGCTTGGTGCTTCTCCATGTAGGCCACGTGCTGGTGAGCCCTCCGTAGCACGTGCACGTAGGCATAGACAATACAGCCCAGCAGGACCATGATGAAGCAGATCCAGCTCAACAGATAGTTGTCATCCACAAACGGGAACAGCTCGGAGCAGGTTGAATTGAGCGTGCAGCAGTTCCAGCCCAGGAGGGGCAGGGAAGCAGTGGTCGCACATGTCACCCAGAGCACCCCCAGCGCTGTCCACGCTCTCTTCCTTGTCATGAGGAGCTTGTATTCGGATGGTCGGCTGATGGAGATGTAACGGTCCACGGCTGTCAGCAGCAGGCTGCTCAGGGAGGCAGAGAAGGCCGTGTTCACCCCTCCCAGCTGCAGCAGGAACGATTCTTTAGAGAAATTGGTTTCCTTAAGGACATGGAAGTTAAGGAAACTGTAGACGAAGCTGATGCTGGCCAGGATGTCAGCCAGGGCCAGGCTGCTGATAAAGAGGTAGGAAGGCTTCCTCCTGGTGCCAGGGGAGGAGAAGATCAAGTACAGCACCAAAGAGTTCTCAAAAACACACAGTGTCCCAAAGAGGCCGCACAGCGTGGCAATGCTTATCTTCTGCGCTTGCGTGCTGAGGACCATGAAGCACTCCATGGAGCTCATGCTGCATTTGGAGGCGTTTTCATGTATCGTACAAATATCCATTGTAATTAACTGGAGCCAGGAGCCTGCAGAGAGCTTTCCTGCTTCCTTCTGCTCTTCTTCAGATGTTCTGAAAAAGACCAAAGGGAAAGGGATTTGCAGGAGCACAACGAGCAATGAATTCAACCCACTCAGACACACCCCCCACTTTAGAGGGAGGCAAACAAAAGGAAACTAGCCCAGGGAGACCTACTTCCAGGTCCTCAGCCCAAGTTCTGGAGCCACCCCACTCTCTTCCAGCAGAGATCCAGGCTTTGTCCCAGCGGTGATTTGGCTGAGAGCCGTCTAGCGCAGCCCATGAGTACCACGTCTGTACCACATCCGTAGTCCGTACCACACCCGTCTCGGGCTGTTTCCTCACCACAAGAGGGAAGCAACAACGCTCAGAATTGTACAAATCCTGGGCCAGCTCTTGCCAGTCCTCCAGGGTTCACTGCTCAAGCCAGTAGCGGTGGAAGGAGCTGCTCACGGTGACACGGCCCTGGAGAACAACCCGTGTGAGCCAAGCTGCCCCAGGAGATGGCTGGGATGGAGCAGGACAGAGGATATTGCGCTGCCGGGGGATTGGATGAGGCTCATCTGGGAACACAAAGTGCACTTTGAAGCATCTGCTCTTCACCAAAGCTGTTTGAACACACACACATACAAAAAGAAAAGACATGACTGGTTTTCTATTTAAGCTTCCCCGTTGCCGTTTGATAAAGCCCAGCCTCACTAAAGCTGTGTTTTCCTCCCGTAATCCCTGTGTCATGAGTCTGTCCATCCCACGGCCAGAGCGATTGAAAGTTGTTGTTAACATCAATATTAGAGTGCAGGCTGGACATAAAAATGGGGACACACAGGAGTCAGACCACCTGAACCTAAGAACCCCTGGCCACGCCCGGGATCAGGTTAATTTTATCAATGTTTTCAGCACCAGCAGAGGTGTGACAGAGGGAAATACCTTCTTTTCCCCAGGCAGATGTTGAGGTGCTCAGCACACTCTGTGGCAGCCAAGTCATGTTCTCCTCTACACCCCTGCATCTTAATGCGTTTAAATCCCTTCATCTTCATTACACCGCTGAGCTTGTCCTTCAGAAGTCATTCTCCTCTCGTTCTTACTCTTGATTAGACTCGTGTTTTAAACCAAATGCACTTTCATTGAGGGCTCAGCAGCCTTGTGCTGTCTCAGGGGCAACAGGGTCATCCTGGACTGGGTGATAAAGACCAGGTGAAGAGGCGGGTGTTGGAGACACGAAGGCTGCCTCATAAGCAGCGAGACAGCGTGTCCCGCACACCGTGTGCTGGCAGGTCACACCACCCTGCTGCGAGAGCCCATGGGACAGGACCCTCCTTCCTGAAAGGATCCACCTCACTTTGAGTATCCAGGCAATGGGACCGTGAGTTCGCTGCTGGAGGAAAGCCCCAATCTGACAAGGTTCCCTTTCCCCCAGAACAAACAAGCCACCACCTTTCCCTGCCCTCAGCTCGATTTTGAAAGAGGAAATGGCCAAAACACCTGAGCCACAGCAGGAGGGACGGTGACAGCTCTGGTGACCTGCAGGGAGAAGAATTAGTGCCTGGGCAGTTCAGGGGCCAATCATCTGCAGGTTCTCTCCCTGTTGTTTGAAATTCAGCAAAGGCAGTGGCTGTCTTAGAGGTGACAACAGCCAGCAGCGACCAACGTGCTGGAAACCTCTGCCTGCGACATCTCGTCAGCAACACCTATTTTATACCTGTCTTCTTTACCTCTTTCCCCACCGATTCCCCTGTTTCTTGACACTTGTCACAGTTTCTGTCTTTTGCAGTAGTTGCAAAATACCCCATAGCACTTGAGATGCTGCCAGGGGGGTCACAGAGAAATGGCTGAGCCCTGCCTGCCTGTTGGGGCTTGAACGTCAGCTGTCGCAGGGCATTGAGTGCATATTACAGCCAGAGCACTTCAACCCTCATCCGCATTTCCTGGCCCATCAGACTGCAGGAGTCCTGGACTTGGGTTGAAATGTGGCTCAGCATTGCCACAGGTTTGTCTCCTCTTACATCAGGCTCTGGCGTGGGGCAACCACCGCGCAGGACTGGGGATGTCACACGCTAGTCCCAGCGCTTGTTTCCTGCGGCTCTTCAGAGCAACACAAGGGCAGCAGTAATTACAAACTGCTGTTATTAAACCTGATAACATCTCTCCCTCTGGAGAGGGACGGATTTAGCTGACAGATGGACTTTGACATCTCAGGGCTCACCAGGGACCACCGGGGGCAGCAACTGCCTCCTCCAGTATCCAAAACTCCCCAGCCAAACCTCCAGCATCCAAACTAAGATATCTCTTAATTAAGCAGAGTCCAGCATCCCCTTGACACCTCTTAAGATCAGCCAGCATTCCCTGGACCATCTTAAATTCTCGGTATCCGCTGTTGCACAACATCCAACAGACACACTTAGGAGCTCAGAAACCGTACTGAACACGAGGCAAGAGACTGAAGGCCAGCAACATTCTACCCCTCAGGTTTTGTTGCCTGGAAAGAGAATTTGGTTATAATGGCAAAATAACTCCTGCACTGACTGTTCTGGTACCTCTCTCTCCATTAAGCTGACAGAATTCAGGTAAGACCTCAGGCTGGAAATACCATGCTGGGCTTGTAGCAATCAGCCAGCTCACCCAGAGCTCCTCTTCCCACATCTGTTGTGTCTCAGGTTGAATTGCAAGGACAAATCTCTTTGCAGTTTTGACTGAGCTCCCCAGATAAATCCTCCTTCCAGCTCCCATGTCCGTGAGGGAAAGCACAGGGCTTTGCTCCAGCACAAGTTCCCTTCTGCAGAGGCTCCAGGGCGTGCAAACATGGGCAGCCCCAGGAGCCCCTCTCCTTGCAATGCCTGTCCCTTTCTGGTTTTGGCCATGAGGCTGTTTTTTCCTGCCCTGGGGACGTTTTTCTCTTGTCAGATGGGCTCTTGGATTCAACCATTTGTTTGTTCATGCCCACGGCCTCCTGTGTGCTCCAGCTCCTGGGAAACAAGCCAGGATCTTCGGGCCGAGCCGATCTGCAGCATCCTCTATGGGACAAGTCTCACTTCCAGGGTGGAAACCCCCCCGCCCCGAGGAGCAGCAGCTCCACCTCCCTGGACACTACAGCCCTGAGCACGGCTGTGCATCCCCGCCACAACCAGCCCAACAAGCCCGGAGAGTCTCTGCCTGGCAGGGTGACGTTTTGGCTAAGCAAGAAAGAATTGAAAGGGCTTCTTGCCCTCCTTTAGAGCCAGGAGCCTGTGGCACAGTGGGATGAGGTTCCTGGGAGCCGCAGGAGCTGCATGGGGATTTCCTGGGCCTCTGCACAGCATTAACTCTCCTCCCAGCACAACCGAGTGTCTCCGGCCAGCAGGATCTCCCAGAGTGGGGTTTATTCTGCCAAAATAAAGCAATGAAAACCCCGGCTCTTGCAAGGGAGAACCCCCCAGACAGTGCCAATAACACGGCCCCGGGAGGCAGCAGATGGAGGCAAGGCAGAGACAGAAGAAGCAGCCCAGCTATTGGGAACAAAATGCAGATAAGACATTTGGGAATGCAGTGTATTTCCGACACAGCCTCAGTGCCAGCGAAGTCTCCCCAGATGTGGCAGAGAACCCTTCCCCTCGTTAGATCTGCTGGTGAGCCCACCCACTCCAGCCTAATAACTGCACCGGCTTCAGTGGAAATTAAATCTACAAGTGAAAATAGTCCTCTGCCATTTGAGCACTGCTGCGATTGATTTCAGCCGTCAGCCGTACACTGCCGCGCACGCAGCAGCGCGGGTTCTGATGTCACTTGGGACGGTTTCTTCATCTACAGAGCCATCTCAGAATCCTTGTGATTAATAAGTTAACACACTGGTTGCTTAGATAATGTAAAATTAAATTTTCCTGCTGCAATCAGCCAGTGCAATGTGCCTGCAGCACTCTGAGAGCGCTGGACTCGAATATTTCATCGCCAGAATTTCTGAGAGGTTTGATCTTTGCAATAAAAGGAAATGTCTTAAGTGATCACCTAGTAAGAAGGAGCAAAGTGATTTATGCAAAAAATGTCATCAGTGCTTGGACATTTCCCTTGTTGAAAAGCAAAAGACACTTTGCTTTTTCAAATATTTTTGTTGGTACCTGATTTCTTGGTTTAGTTGCAGGAGAAGCTTTGGCATTGTTTTGAAATAGCTGCTTCACCCCGGTTTGTCCCTCTGCCCATTTCAATAACGCCGAGCAGAGTTACCTCCCTGGTGTACGAGCTGCCTGCCACGAGCCCCCCACTGAAGATTATACATTTTATTTCTACCCAGACTCCCGTTCTGTCCATGTGTGGCTTCTTGGCGTGGCAGTATCAGCAGCTCAGAGGGGTGTGGGTGCAGAGCAGCTCTGCCAGTGCCAGTGTGGGTACAAAGCACAGCAAAGCAGCGCTTCTCTCACTCCACCAAACCCACCGCACACAGAGGCATAACAAACACTAACTCGGCAGATGGCTCAGCCTGAGAGCTCAGTATCAAACTTGTGAGACATTTGGAAATACCTCTGATAGAACCAGCCAGTATTTCCTAGAAACAGCTGTAAAGAGTTAGTCCCCAGCCTGCTACTTCAACACTTACCTTTCGTGTTCTCATTAAGAAAGCACAAATCCTAACCCCCACTTTTCCCCCCCCTCTGTTACCCCTCGCCTGGCACTTTATCCTGAACGCCACCAGGGAGCTCCTGTGGCAAACCCCGCTCAGCAGAGTCTCCCAGGGCTGCCCGTGTGCCTGTCAGCACCGTGGGCTCAAAGGTACGGTGTGTTTTACTGCCAGAAAAAGGATCCTTGGCTGCAGGATCTTCCCACACGTTAACAAACGCAAACCACTCACCTCCTCTCGCTCGCATCGTGGGCTGGGGATGTTTAGGGGCTTCCCATCCCTTCGGCTCTCAAGGCAGTTCGTGCAGCTGTGGACGGTGCCTGCTTCCCTCTCGCATCACTCTGGTTTCATCTGGGTGTCTCATACCATTTGGTTTTATTCCCCTGGGCTGGAAACCCATCAGCGCAAATCCTTCCTCTGGTTTCTTGCTCTCTTCGGCATTCTTCTGGTGAACGCGTGTCAGGTTTTCTTTCGTTCCCCACTTCCCCTCTGGGTCTCGTGTTCTGCTTCTGGCTGCTAGTGCCACATCTCACAACCACACTAACCCTCCAGACTTGCCGAAATGATTCGCTCCGTCCCTCTGATTCCTCCACGCACCTGCAGCGTTTGAGGCAAGAGACACTCGGGGTCTTTTCCTGGTCTCTCTGGGGAAGCAGAAGAGGAGGGGAAGGAAAAGAGCTAGAAGGCAGACATGGAACAATCTGGATATACCCATCTGTGTGCAGGTCTAAGGGCAAGCTCGGAAGTCTGCCATCTGTGTGCTTGCCTGGCACTGCTAATAGCAAGAACCCCACCTCTCTGCGCCCCACAAGGTGGCCAAGCCACTTCTCTGGGCACAAACACGCTTTGCGAACACCAGAAGAGTAAGGTGATTTTCTCTTTACAAGTGGAAGGGAAAGGAAATGGCTTAAGGGCTGAAGTTACACAACCATACCCCTGTGGTCATGATGGACTGAGAGCTGCAGAGGCTGAGGTCTCTGTTCTGCCCGCTCCCAGCTACCCTTCCTCAGCTCACCGCTCCTCAGCTGGGCAGCAGCAGCCTGTAGCTGGCTGTCTGCAGATTGTGCCGTTGCTGCAAAGTGGAGATGTCAGGCAGGTGACACCAGAGCACAGTTGAGAGCATCTCCTATTATTCAAGGCTCTTTGTTGGTGGGTAGAGGCAAGTTTGCCTGAAATATCAAAGGAATTGGCCACGTTATGGTTGGGTAAAGATCATAAAGCCTATAGAGGGGGTACACACTGCAGTGGCTGCAAAGGGAAGGCCGTGCTCCTGAATGCACTCTGTCCTGCCACAGGTCCTGCTCCGACACCCTGCACAGCAGCTGCAACCTCTTCTCGCAGCCTCATCTCAGCACCATCAACGGGTCTTCTCCCAGGCAGGAACTCAACCTTCCCTCCTTCTTGGATCCCAGTTCCCCCCAGTTTGGTAGCTTCATTTTGAATAGCAGTTACATCATCTGCTCTCCAAATCTTTGCTTCAGTTATTTCCCCTCTGAGCCATTATTTATGGCTTGGGAGTTTCCCAGCAGCTGCTGGAGCTCAGTGGTCAGCGATGCTCGGCTGCCCTCTCCAGGGAAACCTGCAACACTCACAGGGCCATCGGCCGGCAGACGCTTGAGAAAGAGGCAGAACTGGGAACCCAGCAGCTTCCTCTTGGCCCCTGGCTGGGAAAATGGAGGTTCCCCTTCTCATGGGGCGCTCAGGCATGGCTGGGAGCTGGGGTCTGCCTGCCCCTCTCAGTGCTGCTCAGGTCTGGGTGGGATCTGCTGTGTGGAAACCACAATAAAGGTGAAACACATCACAGACTGTTGTATAAGCAAAGAAGAGGCAGGTTAGCAGCTCCATCCCAGAAAGGAACGGCTTCCCTCTCGCTTCCCGGGAGCTGACAAACTTTCCTCAGCAAGACCAAATACAAGAATGCAAAGAGCTAGTGAAAAACAAAGAGACTTTTTACACTAGTCCCAAATTCAAAAAGCAGCCCTCGGTCCCAGACTATCCCCTGCTCTGTCACAGCTTCACAGCCAGCGGGATCCTGTGAAACACAGACCCAAGTTTCCTCTATCTGCAGAGATCTCTTCTGTCACCACAGTGGGGGTTATGACTGCAGCAGAGCTAGAAGCTTGCTGTTTAGTTTCTGGACTCTCTTTTATAGCAAAAACTGTCCTGCCAGAATAAAAGAAAAACATTAAAGGCTTATTTCTGTAGTGGAAGGGCTTTTTTGTTCCCCTCTAGCTTGGATTTTTTTTTCCCTTGGCATCAGCTGCCTCAGCTGTGAGCAGCCCTGCCCTGGGAAACCCCCCCATGCAGGGCCAACACCTGGGAAAAGTGATCAGCTTTCCCACAGATGATCACTTCCCACCAGGGTCACCTTCTGCTTTTGTCTCTGCCTGCTGGCACTGGGCAGAGGTGCAGTCAGCTCATAGCTATGGGGAACCAAAGGAGCACCACCCCTGAAGAAGGGCTCAAAGAGAGGCTTGGGGCCAAGTGGGCTTTAAATGGCCTCATGCTCCACTGGGTGGGGTTCCCTGAATTCCTTGCACCTGATTTTAGGGTATTTAAGCAGGAAACACAGGCAGGAGGTGGGATGTGGATGAAGGTGTAGGGCTTTGGTGGTCTCTGCAGGGTAGGCTGGGCAGCAGTTTGCATTTCTTGCCTTGCTGCTGGTGGCTGTATGGGATCTCTCCATGTGAATAAGGCTGAGCAGAAGTGGTAAAGGGGGGAGAGGGCCCTGGGAGAGCTGCTTTTCCTTTAGAGATTACCCTGTGCTGGCTCTGACGGGTAGGCACCTTAGCTTGGTGGGCTGTAGGAGGGGCTGGGGCTGTGTCTTGGTGAGATTCTAGCTCTGGTCCTGCCATAGGCTGGAGGGAGGGCTCCAGGAAGAGCTGTGCAGGCAACTGGGAAAAGGTTTTCTGAGCTTGCTTTTATTCAGCAGTAGTGTTTCCAGCAGGGAATAACCCCTGGGGCTGCTGTTAGGACACAGCTCAGGTGATGGGGCACTCAGACCAGCTTGCAGGAAGCCTGGCTGTGCTTGGTGGGAGGATGGGGACTCCTTTGTATTCTCCTTTGTGTTCCTCTGAATTTGGTGTTTGCTGGGGCTGGATTTGAAAACTGAGCAGCTCAGATGCAGTTGAGGGTGCAGATGCTGCTCCTGTTTATCAAATCACATCTTATCAGGTGTGAATCAGAGAGCTGGGGTGATTTAATGCTCTTAAAGGAAATGCTCAGGAAAAAAGCCAAACCAAACAAGCCAGACTTACTCTCTTTTATCACGTAGTGGCTCGTGGGAGGGAGGCAGGGCTGGTCTGCTGGGCCTCTGGCCCTGTGAGGTGGCACCTGTGGCCCTGGGAGCTGTCCTGGGGAGGCCCACCTCTTCTGCTCGCTCTTGTGTAGCCAGGTGAGTTAAGGGTGGAAAGGTTTTCCCATCTGATAGGATGTGAACCAGGCGTGTTGATTTTAAATGGGCTGAAGGTTCCTGCTGGCTTTGGTGACTCAGTGTTGGTGGGGATTTGAACAGGGAGCTGTTGAGGCAGAAAACCCACTGGGCGTGACTCCAGAGCCCTGCCTGGATGTGCTTTGGTTTACAAAGCTCAGGCATCAGCTGCAATGAAGCCGCTTCAGTGCAGGCCCTTTAACCCCCCGGGCTGTACAGCTTGGGGTTTGGGTAACTGATTTTTGGTGAGCTCTGCCTGTCTGTGGTGTTTTACTCTGGTGCCGAGTTTGTTGTGTCTGCGTATACACAAATGTGTGCTGCAGTCGTGCAAAGATGTTCTTGGAAATGCTGCCGAGCACGTAACCGGTTCCAGCAATGCAGAGGAGGAAACCCTGACTCTGGAGACAATGCAACTTGGGCAATAGTGGACACTCAATTTATATCTACAGCTTATAAAGAAAAGTTTCTTTAGGTATCTTGCCTCTGCTGTATTTAACACCACACTTACAAGGAGCTTTAGGCAATTAAAGTAGGTGGGTTTATTGAATTGTTGGGGCACTTGCCTTGTACCTCTCTGTTTACTCTGGAGAGATTCAAATATCTGCCTAGCTTCTGCAGATCATTGCTGTGGATTTCCTGAGCTCTAGCTGACTGAGGAAACAGGAGGCATCTGCCAAAGGGAATAAAGGATATTCTAAATGTTACTGCACACTCAAAAGTTTCACGCAGATTTTTAAAGCAAATATAAACTCACCACCTTTCCCACACAAGGAAAACTCCAGTAGATTGTTACCTGGGTTAAGGTTTGGTTCAGGTGCAATCATCTAACTAGTTTCAAGTGTGTCATGAGACTCTTAGTAACCCCAAGGTGTTTACTTTATGACTCTAAAGTCATGTACCACTGGAAGCTTGTCACCTCTGGAATAAAACTGGGGCAATGGTTCACTATTGACTTAACAAATGACTCACCCGCCCTGTTTACTTCCTGCGGTGTCCGTCGGTGGCTAGTTCCCCTGAAAGGCTCTGCCATGAGCATGTGTTTGGTTAGATCCATCCTGCTCGCGGCTGGAAGCCTTTTGGTTTGAGGCTAAGGAAGCTCTGGGGACTTTGGCTTCCCTGGAACTGCCGTACATGTTGCTGGGGGTTGCAATGCCAGCGTAGGTGGAGTGGCTTCCCTGAGCTGGTGTTAATGTTCGCTTTGGGAGATGCGGAGTGAAAAATAATAGTGGCCAGAGGAAACCTTGAGTTGTTGGCACTGTGGGTCCCTGGGAACGTGAGGAAACTCGGTAGGTGCTGCAGTCAGCCGTGGATCCTCTGGAGGAAGCAGACTCATCCAGACTGTGCAGACACTTGCACAACAGAAAAGACCACGTACAGTAGGCTGTAAGAGCGTGTAGCAAAGGTGTAGCAGAGCTGAGGTCACCTGGCCTGTGTTGCCACGTGGCAAGGAACAGAGAAGGCAGGTTTGAAGGTACTGCTCCACTCATGCAGCGTGTCTGAGGACACTGCCTCTTGGACCTTGCCTTGAGCAGAGGGATGCTGTGTGGCACAAAGTGGGTGTGAGCTGCTCCTGGGGGCATCTCGCTGCAGCCTGCGAGTAACTGAGGTGAACGTAGCACCACAGGCTTTGGAACAAGTCTTGTGCTGAGGCCACCAGAAAAAAAAAAGGCTTTTAAAAATCCCTCTTTGAGGAAGTGAAGCAGCTTCTCTTGAAGGGATCTCAGATCTTGATAAGGGATCAAGCCTGGGACTGCCTGTGCTGTGCCTTCAGGGCCTGCAGGCCAGGACAGGGCAGGCACTCAGTGCCTCAGTGCATGGCTGGGTTGTGTAGCTCTGGGAACATCTTTTCCTCCACTGCAGGAGGGGAAACCTGCCCAAGGTTTGATCAGCTGAGGTGTGAAGAGGGGTGACTCTCTTTGCTCACAAGCTGGGTGTGTTGGGTATCGTGGACTGCCTGCCCTTTTGATTAAAATAAAAAAAATCCCTTTGTGTTCCCGCTTGAACTGCGAATGTCACAGTTTACTGTGGCACTCACCTGTTTGCCTGGTGTGCTTCAGTGAAACTGTTTCTGCACAAATACAGGGTTGGTTTACCACGAACATTTCCCCTTCCCTTGCGGCTAAACGTGTCAACCTGACCCTAAAACCAATTTTGAAAGACAAGATGTTTTTTGAAATAAAAGATAGTGAGGAAAAACTGGCAGACTTTGTGTCATCCTTGATCTGAATTGAAAAGTACCCGTCTGGGGAGCAGAACAGCTGAGAGGGCATGTTGGCAGCTGGGAAAAATCCTCTTTCTAAATCTCAGTGACGTGTCCTGACTTCAACGTCTACACGCTGAGATGAGATGCTGCTTTAGCAGATAGAAAACACACCGAAGACAGAACCAAAGGAAAAAAATCTGCTGATGTGCGTTATGGGAGAGCTGTTTGAGATAATTAGTGGAATTTCAAGGCTGAAGTGTCTGGTTACAGCAGATACTGTTGTCTTCAAGCTAAAGGAAAGCTACTAAAAGGATCTCGGCCGCAACATCGTGCCAAGAAACACAGAGCAAAGGGAGGGAAACAAATTAATTTCAGCTTGGTTTGTGTAAACATACAATAATGAAGGGAAACAAAGGTCAACACTTCTCGTGTATTAAAACATACCATGTCCTTTTTCAGCAACACCACCTAAAAAAACCCACAACCAAATGTAAAGATGCTGCTTTTCTTTGGGGTACTTCCCTTTGTCCTGTTAGTGCTTGGATGGGTCAGAGCCCTGGAGGTGCTGGTCAGTAAGAAACCAGTTCTGCTTTAAATGGTTTACAGATAAAGGAGGAAAGAATAAATTTTCCATCCTGTAGCTAAAAGTGCAGAGCACCTCAAGGAGCTGAGGGTGTCCATCTACCTGAAAAGGAGAGCTCTGAATGTTTGTGTGCTGTTTTTAAGTCCTCTCTCCCCTCGGTGGGGTGTAAACTGAATTAGCTGCTTTCCATTTTCTTCTAAGATTCCTTTTTTGTTTGTTTTTAGTGTTGCGTAGGATGCTCGGCTGGCCCTCGGTGGGGGAACAGGAGGGGGACTCTTGAGCATTTTTCTTAGGTCTCTGTAATTTCCATGCAGCCTGCACCCAGTAAAGGCCAAATCTTGAAGGTTTCAGGGCAAACGATCCCTTGAGGCAAAATAAAGAGTATTTTTTATATAAACAAACACCAACAGCGGCCACCACCTCTGGGGTTCCGAATCCCTTCCCACAGCGGTCGCTTAAACCTCGGGAAGCTTTTTCCCTTTGCGCGTTTCCCGACGTTTCTGACAGTGAAAATCCCTCTGAAATAAGGAGATAGATATATTTTTTTTAATGCTTTCTATTTTGAAAACGAATATATTTAAACAAATGCGGGTGTGGGGACTCCAGATACCCCGTTTGGCGCTGTGAAAGCTGCGGGGCCGGGTTCTGCTCTTTGTTGGGTGAATCCCCCGCTCGCGGGGACCCTCTCACAGCCGGGGGGGGTCTCTGTGTGTGTGTGTTTGGCTTTTTCTTTTTTTTTGTTAATTATTTTACCTCTTTGAAGCCTCAAGCGGCAGCTGGCGCGGCCACCTCCGTTCCCCCCCCACCCCTTTTGTTGTGCTAATTCCCGGGCAGGCGGGGGAAGGC
>JAAGNO010001582.1:0-13854 GCA_033439905.1 Ceryle rudis
CACAGGGACTCCACCCCTGCCCTGGGCAGCCTGGGACAGCCCTGGACAGCCCTGGAGGGGAAGAAATTGTTCCTCAGGTCCAACCTAAACCTCCCCTGGCACAACTTGAGGCCATTTCTTATTGTAGTATCACTTGTTACCTGGGAGAAAAGCCCAACCCCACCCACCTCCAACCTCCTTTCAGGGGGTTGTGAGCAAGATGGTCTCCCTAAGCCTCCTTCTCCCCAGACTGAATAACCCCAGGTCCCCAGAGCTCCCCACCAGTACATCAGTGGTACTCACTGCACATCCTTGCTCTGTCTGTTCCACAGTTAAAACCTGAAGTTATTCCACTGGAGTCCACAAGTTTGAGAAACGTGGCCTTGTCTGTCTGAAGATCATTCTCTGCTGGATAGAAGGAGACGAGGAAAGTTGTCCTGTCAGGATGAGCTGACACCCTCACCTGTGCTCTGCAGGTGAGAGTGGGGAGGGAGGTGAGAAGTAGGCAGGAAGCATCACAGAGCAGCTGGCAGAACACGATGAGCTCAAGGTCACTTGGCCGTTGGCCCAAATCCATCCAAAAATACTGAAAGCCAGCAATTAGTCCAGCATCCCAAAAAAAAGGAAATAGCTGAGCTATGTCATTGTTCAGCAAGGGTGTGCAGATTCTGCTAGCACCCCTTGGAAGGCCACTATGGACATAAACTGGGACCATTGCTGTTGGTGGCCTAGTTCATCAGTGTGAATTGAAGTCAGTGTCATTTTCCTTGAACAGCTGCCTGAAAACAGGTTCAAAAGTGCTTTCTCAAATGGATCAGAAATTCCTGGTCACTTTTCAACTTGTCTTGGGATGAAGAGGTGGATGACTGAAAGCAGCAATGCTTTGATGCAAGATACCTGTTAGAGCAGGAGGTACAAGCTCTGGACAGAAGCTTTTCCCGGCACTGAGGCTTTTTCAAGGTTTCATCAATTCTGAGGCAGTTAATTTTTTTCTTGCCCTCTCTATTAATAAATGTAAATGTGTGGAAAATTACCCTAATCTTCTTCCAAAGAGGATGTGCCTCCAGAATCACTTCCAGTACCAGGGACCTCAGAATTTTGCTTCCATATTTAGAGGCGATAAAAACAGTCCTTGAATTTCTGACCAAAATCCAAATATAGTCTATTTCTTCCTGCCAACTGAAAATGTACCTTTTTATTTCATTCAGTTTTGTTTAAATCAAACTTTATTCCAAACTTTTCATTCTATAAATGTCTCTTTCACTACAATTATTTAAATAAAGTGGGAAAGTGCCCAATTTAGTGGACTGAATTAGTACACTACTGAATATGCCTGCTATTGTCATTCTACTGGGACTGGTGCTCTGTTCCCCTTCTGACTTCTCCCTGACTTCAGCGGATTTGCACAAGAGCTGAACCCAGCCTGTGAAGGACAGACTACCACAGGCAGTTGTGTTTGCTGCTCTTTCTACATGATTTATCAAAGTCTTCACAGTGAGAGGAATACGCCGGTGGAGGCACTTACGCAGCTGTGCTTTGTGTGTTGTTGTTAAGCCAGGCTGCTCTCTGCTCTGGCTCATGCCTCTGAGACTCAGGAGCGATTCCCAAAACATCTGTAGGTCACCTCTGTGGATCTGGCCATGAAGGGAATGTAGAAAAAATTCCAGCAGCCTGCAACATCTTTTGCTTCCTCCTCTTGCAAACTTTGAGGCAGAAATTCAGTGTGTCCTCCCTGAGAGCTGCTGTGCTGCTGAGGTGTCCTGACCTGTGTGAAGAGGAAAACAGATTGTGTCACTGTCCTCACAGCCTGTGCTGGGCCTTGTGACTTGAGAAGGGGTGACCAGTACTAAGGTGGTTGGCCAAAGCTTGCCTTCACTTCCCCCTGGCAGACCTGAGTCTGAGCGGTGCTCCAAACACAGTGCTCCCTGCTCAGAGTTGTGGTTGCTTCTCATCAGAGAATTCACCAAGTTACTTGTTGGAGGTGAACTAGGAGTGTAATCCCAGTGAATCTCTTCAAAAATGCAAATCAATATTCACAGCAGTTTGTTGTTATGGGGGGAGGGGGTAGTAACATTTGTTCAACTGTATTCCTTACACTTGAGCTATAAAAAGCAGCAAATTAAGGCTCAACATGAAGCCACATAACATAAAATCAAAAAGTGACAGCAGCAATGTTTCAGTATCCACCCACCACTTGCACAAGGGAATGAGGAATAGTGTCTTGCTTGTTCCAGAAAGACTTATCTTGTCATTCTACTAGGACCTGTGCTCTGTTCCTGTTCCGACTTCTCCCTGACTTCAGCAGATTTTCACAAGAGCAGAACCCAGCCCGTGAAGGACAGACTACTGCATTTGATAAATCTGAAGAGGACATTGTTACTGTTTCTAGCCCTAACTGTGTGATACTTCTCCGAAGAGACATGAAACTGAGATGCCAATCCCTTTAATTTTTACGAGCTAGTCTCATTTCATTAGTGTGGGGATATGGACCTATCCAAAAGTCTTTGGAAGTAATTCCATTCTTCACACATACATCCTCCTGAAGCGCCAAGTGCCAGAGACATTGCTCTTCATTGCCTGTACCAACGCCAGAGCACAATGCCCCTGTGTACCAATTACTGCCTTGTATGGCTCACTACCTCTCAGGTGGGTTTCAAGTCAACCTTATAACTCTGTTCCAGTTTGGAGATGGTCCCAGTAGTACTTATACATGCTAGGTGACAATCTGCCCTTGCTGCTCCTCAAGGGCCAACCCAATGGATGCTGAAGGCAGCTGGAAGTCACTGCTCCGTGTTCTACATCAGCTCCTTGGCTGGACTGACCGGAGCTCCTGCAGCTCTAGCTTGCTTGTGTGACCTCCCAGCACAGGAGGAACTCACACCTTTGGAAGCTGCCTGGAAAAGCAGAGATTGCCTTCTCTAGGAGCAGCGCGGCTTTTGCGGCAGAGGTTTGGTCCAGTCAGGAGCAACCTGAAATGCTTAGTGCTGCTTTGCTTGGGCAACTGCCTGTTCAAGCACACCTTTCTCCAGTTTCTTGGCACACTCTGCACCAAACTGACCAAAAAGGCAGAGCCCAGTTGGAGTCCTTCTAAATTAATGGAATGTTAGAACAGAAGTTAATGGTGTTCATTTTTTGAGTATACCTACTTTAATGTTTGGGACATCGTGGTGTGAGAGCCCCTTCTGTCAGCATGGGGCTTTAGAAGTAAAAGATCTATATAAACATATATTCTTTTCATAATATTCAAATAAATTAGCTGGTTTTGCTTATTGTTATAATTTTTCATTTGATTATTTTCTCTTTTTCTTTTTTTTTTTTTCAGAGTCATGAGAAAAGTCATCCCGGAATGTATTTCTAGGAAATCAAAAGTTGTTAAGTCAAATGCTCTGTTACTGCACCAGACAGAGGGGAAGTAGCAGAAGGAGAAAGCCCTGATGGTACCATTCATTAAAAGAAAAGCAACTTAAAACCTCACAACATAGCAAATGTACGTGTGGCTTGATGATTATAGCTGTACTGTGGTCCGGAGCAAAAAAAGAATCAACCCTGTTTGTCCTCCTGTGATTACTTCTGAAACACTTTAGTACTGTCACATGCCCCCGGCTTTGCTGTTTTCATTACTCCTGACAGAACGTTTGGGTAAATGCAAGAGGAGAGAGGGGATAGTGTAGCAGTTTGACAGCTCTAATTATGAATATTTAAGAGCTGCTTAAATGTGCTCTCTTTTATCACCTAATTTCCTATCAATGACAGCATTGGAAGCACTTGTCTCATTTTTCAAATCAAAGCTACCTCAAGCAAAATGCTCGCAGACTGAATAGCTTATGCATTCTATTAATCACAGAGGGTGGGAAAAGATCCATCAAGTGCTTCAGAGAGTTTGAGAGTGCTCCATCCTTGTAGAGCTTTCTCTTCCCCTTTCTCACAGATGAGTGCATCTGCCTCCTGTGAACGATTGTTGTGATTCTTCCTCAGCCAGAAACGGTTTCAGATTAATCTTCCTTCAACCGTGCATCAAATGATGCCTGAATATTTATAAAAAGAGTAAATTCTAATTGGGGTTAGTCATAGATGGGAGGAAAGAGTAGTCATATGTTGTTTTCTGAAAGGAGGATAGCTCTTACTCTGCTTCCAGTGGGGCAAGTTTCATCAAAGAATTGTTGGAGTTTAGATGGAACTCCAGCTTTGAAATGAACCTTCTCAATTTGAGCCAGAAACAATATCACTGCCTGATGTTTATTATTCTGTGATTACTTTCTGCACTTAAGGTTGATTTTGGCCCAATGATCCCAATTAATTTTATCAGTTTTATTTTTTGTCCATATACTGAAGAAAAGTGTCTTCTTAGTAGGCAACATTAACCAGACTCTCCCCCAAAATGGCATTTAAATTCTGCAGGATGTGCTTAACTGCTGCAGCTGGAGAAGGGGAGGATCTTCAGAGATGAGCAGACCATACCCGGTTATGGCCGGGCTGGCCCTTCGCCTCCTGGGGCACTTGGGATGGCAGAGCACTGTGATAACTTCTCCAACTTTTGGAAGGAGTCTGTGTCTGCAGAACTTGCTCCCTCCCGTTTTGTCATTACAGCTTGTGAATTTACATTCCATATGTTACTGAAAGATGACATGACATGAAAAAAGTCAGTACTTCACTGAGCAATATCTTGTTGTATTTCTTACTATTACCAGAGGGGAATATCATTCCTCCTGGTCTCCTCCAAGTTGGGAAGTTTCATGGCAGAGCAAGGAGACCATCTCCAGACAGTAGATGTGTGGGGTTCAACAGAGTGATGTCTGTCTTTGTTAGATAACAACAGGGGAAAAAGAGGTTTTAGGCAGGGATGCAGAGAGGAGGAAGCTGAAAAGAAACTGTTTGGGTAAGTGAAGAGGAGGTTCAAAACTCCTTCATGTACATCGACACAGCTGGATAGAAGTGTCCTCAAGCTCAGAAATGCCCACTGGAATGAGTAAGATCTGCATCCAGTCACCTAAGAGTGAACCTCTTACCAAAGACACCCACAGCTGAAAATTTGGGATTTTTGTTTTCATCGTGTTGGTTTATATCCTATATTTAGTCTGCATCTTCATGGTTCTAAAGTTAGAAATTTTGGTCCAGTTACCAAGCTCAAGGGAGATACAGAAAAATAAGGCTGAAAACCTTTTAAATAGAGTTCTGCTATTAACTGTTTCTAACACTTATGCCACTGATTATACTTCTCACTTCCCAGAAAAATCCTGTTTTGCCTCTGAATGATTGCTTTAATTCACTTCTACCGCACGGTCAGTTTTCATAGCACAAGGACTGGTTTCTCACCATTTCTCCCAGCTTAAGGGACAATCTGTGTGCCGTTTTATGCTCCCATGGCTACGTGCATTGCCGTTAACACTTTCCTTCAGCCTCGCTTTAAGAACACCTCAGAACAGAGCTCCAGTTTTAATTACGTAAGGCTTTTGCTGTTGTTTTTGAGGAGAGGAAGAGCAGCTAACAAAGGAAAACAGGATGCCCTTTGTTGGAAGGACAAACTATGTCCTGAAACAACTACCAGGATTGTGGATTTCCCGCTGAGTGACAGGTGAGACTTTGTGAGAGGGCAGGTTGCAGCCAAATACTGAATTTGGCCTCCAAGAGAGGAGACAATCCTGACTGCACTTTGTGGATTGACAGAAATTAATAGAGACCCTGTGCATTTGGCTGTGAGGGAGAATATCAGCCTGCTTCCATTTTTCAGTCAGGATTGTTAGGTTTTGTTAATTGAAATGATTAGCACCCAAGGCGTATTAACTGTGCTGCTCAGCCCGGTGTAAATGAGCTCACCGAATCATGTCCTTTGTACAAAGTTTAAAGTGGGTCAAAAATAAATTGAATCAGTGACCTTTTCCAGTAGTTTTCCCTGGGGCAAAGCAGAATGTGTCATGTGCCCAAGTAATCTATTTTCTTTTTACGAGGTTCTCTCTTCTGCAGGGGTTTTCAGCAATCTCCAAACTTTAGTGCCTGCGTTCTGCTGGTCACAGCTCGTGAGAGCCTTGGAGCTCTTCGAGAACCGTACTGACACAGGCAACTGGTGCTCCACCAGACTCAGTGGGTGTGATAAGCACAGGCTCACAGAGCAGCTGTGGTGGGAAGGGACCGCCAGAGGACATCTGGTCCAACCCCTCTGCTCACACAGGGCCACCCAGAGCCAGTTGCCCAGGACCATGTGCAGATGGCTTTTGAGTATCTCCAAGGCTGGAGACTCCACAACCTCCCTGGGCAACCCGTGACAGTGCTCGGTCACCCTCACAGTGAAAAAGTGTTTCCTGATGTTGAGAGGGAACCTCCTGTGTTGTAGCTTGTGCCTGATGCCTCTGGTGCTATCACTGGGCACCACTGAAAAGAGCCTGGATCTGTCCTCTCGACACCCTCCACCTTGACATCACTGTGCCAAAGGCTGTGTTGCTGTATTAATCACCTTAATGAACTTCCAGGCTTGATTAGTGGGGGTGTGCGATGCAGGGAGCAGGAAGAAATATTTCAATAGGCTTTTGATGAGTTGATGTATAAAGAGGCAAATGAATTATGTAATTTTTACTCCTTTTTCACTGGAATCCATAGTTACTTGGGGTATAAGAAGAAGAACAAAGAACTTTGATACCACAACTCTCCGTGCCAATTAATGTTTGTGGTTTATATCAGGCAGCCATTTGATGAAATAAATAATAGCTGATGCAGAAACTAAAGTGCTGATTTCTCCTCTCTCAGATGAGTGCTCTACAAATCTGATTAGATGCTCTCATGTATTCCTTCTCTCTATGGTTTCTTCTTTGCCTTCAGAGAAGGCTCTGGAGAAGTGATACATAGGGCTGAGAGCGGGTCACTGAGCCAAGGTCTCCCACCTGCTGACTGAGTGTTGCTTCAACTAAACTACTGGATTACGATGAGGAAATTGCCCCTCCTTACTGGTTTTGTGTGCTCCTTTGTGTATTAGGGAAGCTTTTCTTCATTGGTGATTCAAGTACTGCAGGCAACACAGAGAGCTTCCAGTGTGTAACTCCTGAGAGAATGCAGACGGGAGACAAGGAGCCAGGAGTTACCCTTGCCAGGGCTGGGCTCCTTCTGAGAAGACCCAGGTGCGGGATTTTACCGTGCAGTGCACGTGCAGTGTGGCTGCCCTCAGGGTTACTGAGTCCTTGCACTAGGATCATGGGCTGGAGTCTTCAACCGGTATCCCTTGCACAGCCACATCTCTAAAAGCAAAGGGTGGGACACGTCTCATTCAACTTCAGCTGGTTATTAGGAAGCCATCTCGTCTAATCTAGGTTCTTCTACACGAGAGGAAGGCACTTCTAAAGAGAGATTAGTCCAACGTATTGAGAATGAGTTGGGCTTCCTCTGGAGCTGCTTCTCTCTCGCCGCTGCTGGCAGAGGAAGTGCAGGCTGAGACAGGACACCTGAGTGGGACGTAGCTGCAGATTACAGCTAGGTGCTGAAAATCAGGACTCCCCGTAGTGTAGACTGGTGTCCAAGCTCCTGTATATAGCCACCTGAAATCCCTCAGAGAATCTAAAGCACTTGCTCAGGGGTGGAAGATATGCCTTGCACCTACAGGAGACACCAGCCCAGCTGAAGTAGCAGCTGGAGCTCAGGAGGGGTATGCTAGGATGTCCCAAAGGCACAAGATGCCTGTCCTTGGGACTCAAACCCCTCTTCAGTGCAGACAATGAAGCTCTTGCTGCCAGGGACCTGTGCAAATCCCTCTGAATCCTGGGGGTTTGGCAGCCTGGGCTCAAGACCAGTTTAGATGTGGTGCAGCTGTCTGGCCCTGGGAATCCTCAGCGGGGTCCTGCTCCTCCTTCACTTGGGAGCTCTTTCCCTTGGTCTCCAGCAGAGCTGCTGTGCAGGCTGCCTCTGATCTCACAGCTCCCTGACACTCGACGTAGTGATTTAGCCCACCAAAAAATAAACAACTTCTGGCTGGGCAGCTCTTTACCTCCCCTGACTATATTGATTAGAGCTCCACTGACGATGGCGGGAGCTTAGACACTTGTCTCCCATGGCAACATCTGTCACAGCTAAATTTAGGTGTCTTAAACTGAAGAGGAATTTCACTTTTACCACACAGACAGTCAGGGCTCAGTGTAGTTTCCCCAGCACAGGCGTTCAGAGCTGCCCCACCCCACGGTGAGGCTGGAGGATACACTGCAAGAGCGGTGGGAAAGCTGTGTCTTGCCAGAGCAGTGCTGGAGGCTTCTGGCTGAGCCTAAGGGACTTCATGTGGCACCAGGTGCTCAATTCAGGCAGTCGGATCCTGCCTTAGATGCGGTCGGGGTCCTGCTGCTGTCACTGTGGCTCCCTATAGCTCTACAGCTCCTCTCCCACCCTCCAGCCTGTGCCCACTTCCCCCCTTAAAACAACCCAGGAGCAAATTTCTGCCTCTAAAATGCACCTGCTGCTCCTTTGGAATTCAGTAAAGTTCAGGGCAAAATCATCGAAGCTGCTCTCAAGTGATAAACCCCCTTCAACAACATTTTGTTGTTATTGGCATAAATGACAGCGTGGTCTGAGGGCGGGTAACTGCTTCATCCCGTGTGTATGTAAAGCAGAGCATAAAATATGAATTCCGTGTGGCGGTCTGGGGGTTTCTATGCAAAAGGAGTTCAAAACCCACCGACTGCACCATCTCCTGTTGTGCTTTCCTGCATCATTAGTGAAGTTTTGCAAATTCTCTGTATGAAGTTATTCCCAAAATAACTGCACGGATCCTGCATCGTGCCCACAGCTGTACCAGGGGATGTGTAGGAGGTGTCAACAAAGCTCCACTTTGTGTACATTTGAATATCTAATTAGTGTGGTGAGAACTTTGTTAATTATTTGCAAGAATGTAACTATTCTGAAATGTGCTTAAGATAACAGCTTCCATGTTTAATTTTTGTTATGGGCTCATATTAGAAACAGAAGAATGGCATTGAGGAAGTGACCAGGCCACTCACCAGCAGCGCTTGCTGGCCCATGAGTGGCTCATTTTCTCCTTTGTGTACATGGAGCAAAATGGTGCTTTGACTTTTTAATTAAAACATTTTCTCTACCTCAGGATGCTGCTCTCCTTCGGCTGCTTGGAAAGGGATATAAAGGAATTCTTCAATATAATTCAGGAAATAAGACGATTCAAAATATTTGGGTGTTTGGACAGGAGATCATTTCAGTATCTTACGTAGGTGTATAAACCTTCAGCTGTGTTTGTAATACAATGTCTTGCAGTTTTCAGGTAACCGACCCTTGGGTCCTTCTGGGAATAGGGCAGGTTTGGGAACAGCTGGTTTTGTAAGAGGCATAAGGTCATTTTGTGGTTTTAGGTCAGTAGAGACAGGGATAAAAAGCTTCACGGTTAACTTTTCCTAATGAGTGGATTTTTGTGTAAATGATGCAACTGTGCTAGGATTTTTTCCTAATTTTTTTGGCAGTTTTTGCAGAATTTTCCACATTGAAGAGAGTGCAGTATCTTTTGAACTTATTTGACTATAATTGCACCAAAACTCATCTTCGAAAGTGTTACTTAGTGTTTCCCTGCACGTCCAGGAAACCCACAGATGAGGAGTGGCCCCAGCTGATGCTGTGACCTCAGTTCCACCTCCCACTTTGGGAGGATGTGGCAGACGGTGAGAACTCACATTTTTGAGATTTTAAAAGAGTCTGGAGAGACCTGAGATTGCTGCCGACAATTTCAGGGAAATGAGAATTTCTCAGTCCCTAAGCGCGGTGTTTCCTCTTTGTCGTATAGGCTGCATTTTCAAAAGGCTGATTTTCACGGTGTGCTTGGCACTGATACGTAGTGGTCGTGCTCAGTCATGCTATCTAGGTTTAATTCAAATTGAATTTTCTGTAACTAGCCTTAAGTAGAGTTTTACGTGTTTGCTCTTCCTATTGCCTAGGTTGAACTCATTTCATTCCACATCTCCAGAGCAAAGGGAATCAGATCCATGCCACATCTCTCCAATAGAGCAGCAATCTATCTCCAGCTCTCTATTACACTTCAGATGTAATTACTTTGTCTAGGGTGGGAGGGTGTGAAAGGACAGTATTACTTATGGGTGAGTCTCCAAAATGAGTTTTTCTAGCCTTTTCATTTCTCCATTTCCAGTTTTCTTCTTCTGCACTTTGAGCACAATCTCTGAGGCACTACTGCCAGCACGGCCATTCATTGCTCTGACAGCTCCTTTGCCTCCTGATCTCTCCTTTGTGTTCTCTGCATGTGGAAAATTCCTCCTTTTTTACCTATGGTAAAAGACCTTTCCACTTGTCTTGCTGTGTTTGGCTGGAATTTGATCAATAATCAAAAAGCCATTTATTCCTCACCTAAGCTTTAACTAGTCAAGCAACCGAGGCATCCCCAGTGAAGTGCCAGGGCCAATGTTGCTGTGTGACTACAAGCACAGGATGAACGGTGGGCAGAAGAGAGACGTAGTGGTGCACAGCGTTCAGATTTAAATGCAACATGTAATAAAAAGTATTACCTGAAGTTAAAGGAAAAGCTGCTTGATAGGACTGAGCCTCCTGCATCACCTAGTTAGTGTCTGTAATCTCCTCCTCTTCAGGTGCTGACTCTGTCATGGCTCCAGCTCGGCGTTGCAGCAAGACCGGGTGAAAAATGAGCGGATGGAGGGAACGCAGCGAGAACACTGCGAGCTTCCCGGAGAGACTACGTATCATGGAAGTTGCTTTTGATTATGTTGTCCCGTTGCTCATGTTGAGACCAATACCTAAAAATAGAAATCCCATTAATAAAGATAAGTAAGTGGCATGTTTAACACAAGCAAATTAAATGTATAAGTCTTAAGCAAGGATCCTTGTAACAATGTTAATTCATTAAACTCTGGGTGGTCTCACCATGAGGGTGTTATAAATGGTGTCACTCATTAATAATCTTTTCCTGTCACTTCTGTATTAAATAATTTCTAGAGATCCTGTGCATTTCCTCTGCCACTAAACCGACTTGCTATTACATCTTACTGCAGGAGGCCAGAGTCTGGAATATTACCAAGCCAGAAGTGATTTCTGATTCACCTGAATTTCATCCTATTCTTCCTTTTCGTGTATCCTATTGCCTTGCTAGTAAACTCCAGCTGGTAATAGGTTTAATAATACATAGATCGATTTAGACTGCAAAGACATTTTAATTTTACAATATAAAAGATTTCAGAACTAGCTCTTTCTTCACCCAGCTACCAGATTCCAAGAGTAGAATCTCAGGCAGGTATAAATCGAAGCAACTGCTGTTTAAACCGGTAGATCAGTGACAGCTTATTCCTGCTGAGCAGCTGCCTGTCTTAGCTTACAGCTAAGCATGAGAGGAGAGTGGGAAGTGAGGTCTCATGGGGGCCAGAGGCAATTTTTTATTTGAAAGTTCAGATGTGTTTGTTACAGCCCTAAAATTACACCCTACTCGCACTGACAGACCTACAGCACTTTGGAGATCTAGGGTGAAGTCAACAGAAAAGCTTCTGAGGGTTTCACCCATACCCTAATCACTGAGTTGGGTTGGGATGCTGCCAGCCATCATCCCTCTGCTTTCCTCCCAGATATTTGTTCCACTCCCACTTCCAAGTGCAATTGTCTCCAGGTTCTCTCGCTGTAGCTTCCTCATCCCAGTTTGAGACTCTCTGCCTGTAGGTCTAGTCTAAATGACTTCATAGCACCTACTGAGAAAACCCCATTTTTATATCCAAACAGCTTCCTTGCACCTTCATTTGCCCAACTGCCCTGCTCCTGGCTGAGGTGGGATGGGATGGACTGGCCAGACCTTGCCCTGCTTCCCTGGGGAGACAATTAACATCGTCCCCAGGGAGCCCACACTGCACCCAGTGCCCTGGCACGCCCCGGCCGGTGTCTCTGATACGAGCTACAGAGATAGGCAGGAGTGGTGACCATGGGCACGAGGCTCCTGGCCCACTGGTGTTGCTGGGAGGAGACCGAATACAAGCGACACCCTATTATTAGGCATCCTGGGCACCATGGGCCTCCGTCTTCCCCCACCAGCCCCACTCAGCTTGGCAGAGACCCTCAGCTACCACTGTCAAACTCACGAGGCCACTTGTGACCTAAAGG
This sequence comes from Ceryle rudis, assembly GCA_033439905.1. Lineage (NCBI taxonomy): Eukaryota > Metazoa > Chordata > Aves > Coraciiformes > Cerylidae > Ceryle > Ceryle rudis. The sequence goes on from JAAGNO010001582.1 coordinate 12,058, forward strand.
AGATGGGGAAAGATCATCCCTGTCACCTCGTTATCAACAGCGATGACACATTGGAGGAAACCGCCGCCCGTCTCCAGCGAGGTAGTGAGAAAGCCATGAATTATTTATTGCTTCAATTAGTTGACATGGGCCAAGAGTGGTGAGGGCTGTAAAATAATTACTTATTGATTTGCCTTTTCTTCCTCGAACCGCTTCACGATTTTGGTGCGAGACAGCAAAAGCACAAGGGCTCGGGAGCCGTTTGCTCTCCCTCCTGGTTACAGCGGCGCTGGCATTACAAATAACGAGGCTTCAGTGCTGGACATGTCTAAATATTGGTGCTGGCACAACAGATGGAATAACTTTATCTGCTACAGCACAGATGCTGTTACCCCATTATTTTCTACAGGCGTGTTAAGCAACAATCAGTAACTCTCTGTCTGCTTATGGCATTTGGAAATCTCTGGGGACTACTTATGACACTCATTTGTTTGTCACCCTTGCCATTAAGTCATATTCAGAGTGCCCTGGACCTTCAAAACGTGGCTATTTCTTGGGTGGTTTTTGTGCATATTAAAAGGGGGGTAATTTTTGTGCATATTAATAGTAATAAAAACCAAATCTACCCAAGTTCAGAAAATGACAGACTATGACACTCTTACAAAGAAGGTGGCAGAGCTAGCAGCGTTTTTTTAGGTCATTCAAAATTCTGCACAACTTTAATGAACTTCTACAGTTACTTCATTTCTGTTGCTACATTGGCAACTGGCAACGCTGGTTACAGTTTGTGTCAATGCCTATATCATGAGGTCATCAGACCGGAGACAATCTCAGAGCAATGCCTGTACTTGCCTGTGGTGGTGGTGGAGGTATCACAAACATTCTGCTGTTGAATTGTCACCACAGGCCACTGCCCCTGGTTGTGGGAGCTCTTCACAGAACCCTTTCACTAACTGTTTCGGAGTTTGAAGTTAATTGCACACCAAATACAGACCAAATGCTGAACTAATTGCAGGTAAATCAGGAGCTTTGGTAACATTGGAAACAAACAAATCAGTCGCCTTCCGGTCCTGGTGGAAACTCCTACCCCAGGGTCCTGCATAACTGAGAGCTTGTATCCCGCTCAGACTTCCTGCACTTTGAAGCACAACGCTGGGAAGATTCTGCCCGTTGTCCCGTGGCAGGTTGGCACACGACGTGCACACTGTCACTGGGCATCGCAGACTGTGGTCAGGAAAATGTCAGTCCCACTCACAGTCATTCTAAACACAGAAGAATAAGAAGACATTTCTATGGCAGGACCAGCCTGAGGTGGACAAAACAGATATGACAAGCACTGCCATTTTATCCTTAAATCAAAGTTCCAGGTTTGAAGAGAGGAGGTCTATGGCTGGTGACTACCACCTGCTCTGCTGCATATTTGCTGGTTACTCAGACTCCTTGATTCAGGTAGCACAGGGCTGTTTTCCTGTCCTGGCCACAGAAATGTCCTGATCAGATTCAGCAACTTGTCTGAGGAAAAGCCAGCAAGGCGGATTCTCCACACTGGCGTTACAGCACCAACGGTGCCGCTTCTCTTGGTGCCGTCACTGTTGTGGTGCACGTGGTGAATGATCTCCTCGTATCCAGCACCGGCAGATGCTACCCACTGCCAACAACAGAAAAATCAACTTTAGGATCCTCTGTGGTGACTTGATCCTGACTAATAGCTAAGCCCCCAGCCCCTCCCCCCCTCCCTCCCTCCCTCCCTCCCCTCAGCGGGATCAGGGAGGGGACTGGAAGAGACAAAGGGAGAAAGTTGCTGGGTGGGTAAAAATG
>JAAGNO010001582.1:13954-29617 GCA_033439905.1 Ceryle rudis
ACACAAAGAAATTGGGAAACGGGAATGCTAAGGTACATTGTTAAAGTCCTTAAGCATTTGGTCTTGGTTGATATAAAGGCAATTTAGTAAGTGATGGGAAGAGAGAAAAAAACCCAAACCAGTGATGCAAAGGCAGCCATTCCCATGATGCCCAGCCGGCCTCTGAGCAGTGGCTTGTTTGGAAAGTAGCCATTTGAAAACTGGTCTTTCCAGGCTGAACATGATGTTAGATGAGGTGGAATATCCCTTTGGGTAACTTGAGTCAGCTGTCCCAGTTGTTTCGCCTCCCAGCCTGCTCTCCGGTGGGCAGAGCGAGGAACAGAGAAGGCCCTGACCCGGTGCAAGCACTGCTCAGCGATAGCTACAAGACTGGTGTGGTACCAACACTGGTTTAGTCACAAATCCAAGCCACAGCACCATATGAACTGCTATGAAGAAAGTTAACTCCATCCCCGTACATTTTCATACCAGTGCTTGCTCGTGAAGTACTTGGACTGAGATTCTGGTTCACCTGCATCTCTCCTGTTGCCCTGTTGCCCGGCCAAATCATGGCTTGGGCATAGAGTACCAGGTTGGAAGGGACCTCAAGGATCACCTGGTCTAACCTTTCTTGGCAAGAGCAGAAGCTAAGAAGCTGCAGCTAAGGTGGGTCTGGAGATAATGTTTCTAGAAATCATGTTTGTTCCTGCCTTGTCTGGTGACTGTGCAGCAGCTGTGGTCCTGCTGATGGTATCACTGTGAAACAACACCGGAGCAAGAAAAGAAAAAATCAGAACTGGGAAATTACACATAAAACAACTGAGAAGAGTACTGTGGTTGAAAGCTTCAAGCACTGATGACGTCATTGGGTTGCCTGTCTGATCCCCGTGCAGGGGATTATCACCCCCTCCTCGTCTGCCCGATGACTGTTGCAGTTGCACAGTCACACTCCGCTGTCTCCACAGGCAACTTTCATTCAAGCATTTTCTGAAGCACTTGCCTGGGCAACATCCGTGTTCTCGGCAGTCGGTCTTTAGCATGGTGTGGGTGGCCTGTAGATATTTGCAAGAGGTTTTTTGCACTTTTTGTTTCTTTCTTTTCACTAAAACATATTTTCAGGAAGCAGAAGTGCAGAGCATTGTGTTAGAAGGGTCAGAATGAGAAACATTAAGGTCTTATTAAAAAGCATTCATGGTCTGGGCATTCAGCTCAGCCAGTGGGGCTCCTAATCTTTTTTCTTGCAATCCATTTGGGAAGTGAGCTTCTTCAAGCAAGGAAATGTTAGCAGGAAATTAGGGGAAAGTTTCCAGCAGTTAAGGGTTCTTATGTTCAAGTGTTATTTTGAAAATATTTCTGGTTAAGTGCTAACACATTTTCAAGTGTCATTTAACAGGTATGATGGCATTTCACGTGGGAGGTGAGCGTACACCAGCAGCACTGCTCCTTCAGCGCGACACGTATGTTCATTTTGTGTGCTGGAACCGTGCGGTTTTACGGGCACCTTGTCAATACCTCCACTGGCATCGTTCACAGAATAATCCTTTGGGGATTGTAAATTTAATTACTGTCAGAGTGCTTAGAGGCATTTTTGCACATCAAATCAAACCACACAAATAAATAATTAAAGGCAAACTTCTCTCTTCAGTAAAGACACTTTCTAGCAGCAGTGGCTCCGAGTTCTGCCATTAGCTGCCTCTCAGCTGCCCAGTCCCCACCTGTGGATCCGGGTGCCCGACAGTAGCCACATCAGTTTCTGAAGGCTCTGTGGACAGGGCAATTTTTGCCGAGTTGCAGGAACAAGGTAGACACAGCTGCTAGTAAATATGTTTGGTCGGGAAGGGGAGTTCTGACTGGCTGAGGGAAAAGGTCAAGAGCAGCCTTCAACAAGACCATCCATCCAGGTAGATGTTTGACAGGCCTTAGTGTACTCCTGGGAGGGATTACGTGGCTTTTGGAGCAGAGCTTCCCCTGCGGTCCTTGCTTTGTTTTTCCCGCAGTGGCAAAGAACAGTCTTTACATCATTCTGCCCACTGCCTTTTTCCTCAGTTATACTGAAAGTCCTTCTGATGTTGACACCATGGCCTTTTTCTTCCTGGCAATCTTTTCTTACGCAGTTTAGCAGCTGGTAGTGGCAAGATGTCAAAGGGCAGAGCAAAGACGTGAATTTTACCTTTTTTCTACTCTGACTCTAGGGTTTATCCTCTTAGCATTGGCTGGTGTGGAACAGGAAAGAGGCAGGAAGTTTATCCATCGCCTAGTGAGTTTACGCCCTTTTTTCTATACCAGTACTCTGCTGCTGTTTAGTGAGTTATAAACCCTGACTAACTTTGCTAAGTTACTGTCAACACAGCACTTTGACCAAGCCAATCTTTGTAATAGTTAACTCTTCTAGCACGCTGTAGAAAGCAATGTCAAAGGTGACACTGGACAAATATTTTTCCTATTTTCTTGCTTCTAAATATCTTTGTTATCTTCCGTGGATTCAAGGCTCTTGAATAAGGATACTTTAGAGACCCTAAAAGTCTGTTCTGGGAGCTTGTAAATAAAATACTGTTGTTCAAGTATCAGGAAGCATCATGATGATGTGTGAGAAACTGGATCTGAACAGGGAGGCAACTCAGGAATGAGTCCTAGAGGATTTAGTAACTTCAGGGCACACGCAGTCACTGTCTCGATTTACTCAGAATTTCTGTGGGTATAAGTGAGAACAAAGTCTCCCCAGTATCTTAAAAGGCAGATTAGTGCTGAATGCGACCAATGAATCTGGGAAACTTCATGTTTGGGCTGAGAAAGCCAGTAAGGACTTGCACAAACTGCAACAGATAGGTCAGTTCTTTGGACCTCCAACCCTAGATGGTCAAGAGAAAACCATTAGATCACTGGAAAATGTATCTGAAGTAAAGGTCACTGGTTTGATTTATTTCTGTTGGGTACTGAGCACCTTCTCTTCCATAAGTAAGTACTGCGAAAGTCAGCTTGAGCCTTTCAGGTCTGAGTAAGGTGCATCATCCTGCGAAAGGTCAGAGCAAGCAGCAGCTCCTCTTCAGAAAGGAGCCAAGACACAAAAAGGTTTCTATTAAGACTTGTTCTGCAAAGTTATGCCTAGACTTTGAGCAGGCTATTTTCAGATGTAAACAGAAACTTTTTCTTACAGGAAATTTCTCAGTCTTTCAGGTGTTTTAAGATCTGTTGAGTCAGTCTGTTAGACAAGAGCTGTCTAAACCAGCGCTATAAACCATTTTAAATTGAGAACATAATAGAATTATTTACTATGGTTACATTTATTTTTCCACCAGTAAATTAAGGTGAAACCTCTTAGATATTTTTTTTTTATTCAGTTGGAGCCACGCAAATTAAGAATTAACAGTGGAGGATTTAATCAATTTGATGTAGTTGGAAGAGACTTTTTACTTCCGCTGTCAACTAAATAAATATTTATTAGTGCAATTCATGAAGTATGGAGTACTTTGTATGTCAGTGGTTACTCTGATTATTTAAAGTAATAATTCTGGTACTGCCATTTTGCAACATTAAAAATAATGACTGATATTAAAACGGTAAACTGGAAATGTGCCCACGAATTGGGATATGCAGATACAAAATTCATGAGAATGGGATATAGAGGTAAAAAAGTCAGTTCAAGAGCAGTGTATCTGAAAACCCATAATAAGTGGTTTTTTATGTATAGATTAAGACATTTTGCACACAGCATAAAAAAACCCCAGAGTGCTGTGAGCTGGTTGCTGTTAACTAGGTATCTATGCTAAATACATACGGTATTTAAGATCAAATTTAAAATCTGTCAGGCACATAATTTATAGCCATGCCCCATCCCATCAAACCTCATTTGGTGGGTAACTGTGGAGTCTACTGCAAATCCAAGAGTAATTTCAGAAACAGGGCGAAAGGTTCCAGCCAACTCTCACTTGTGCAGATATTTACATCAGACAGAATGTATCTATAAATTGCTAGCGGATCAGAGCAGCAGGGACACGTTGCCACTGATCTATGTTAGCAAAATTTTACTGTGTTCAAGGTTGTCTCTCACTTGGCTTCTCTTGGCTGGAGCCTCTGTGCTGGCCCTATAGTCTGCTGTCACGGTCCACCATTAAGGAGTGAACTAGTGAGTTGTTAGCACTGGCAGGATGGTTGACAGAGAATCCAGCTTTATTCTGTTTGCTTTGGGCACGCCATTTCAGGCAGCATGGACCACAGAGACTCTATGGTTTGCTGATGATCAGGGTGTTTATTCCAAGACCAACGAAGAACTAGACTGGTTATGACTTGTAACCAGAAGAATTGTAGAAGGATGGAATGGCAGGGGTTGGAAGGGACCTCCAGAGATCACTGGTGCCCAGAGGTGCTATCAGAGTCTGCCCAAAGGTGGTTGTTCTGGTACAAGGTTCATTCTGGTAAGAACCCACCAACCTTAGAGAACTTGAGCCATCTCCGTAGAGTTACAGGGACAAGATTGTCCTGGCATATACAGTTGGGCTGATGAAGAAGTGCAGATAACTGAATCTGGGACAGAGCAGGTTGCACCTGGACCAGGTATCTTGACGAAGGCCAAGCAGCATCTGGGTAATGTACATCCCTTAATGGGTGTCCCACTGTTCGCTGCTGACCTCTTCAATCTGCTCAAATTTTTGTCACCTTGTGCCATCAAAGCTGTGCTGAGGGATTGGGTTACAGTAAAGCGCTTTCCATTTACCTGGCACTCAGTGGACGCATGCTCCAAAGGAGCTTTGAGGTACCTGAATCCTACTGAATTCCTTTAGAGGTTGGACATCTGCCTGCCATGAGCTTTCTTGAATATCACTTCCCTAACTTCTCAGTCAGATGTGAGGGTGCAGGGAGCAGGGCCCAGAATTGGCTAAAAACTGCAGTAATAACTTAGTGACTTTGAGTGAGGTAAATACTAAATATAAATTTCCAGTTTGACACAGAATCCACTGACAGCACCATAATCTCAGATCCTTTCATCATGCATGATTATAAGCACTTGTTGGCATGTGGCACCTATCTGTCACATTTATAGTTAGAAGCAGTGGAGGCAGCTGACATCTGACAGGGATGAGGCAGACCTGACAGGCACCCCCATCTTGGCTTCCTTCTCCTCTCCCTTTTGTTCCTGTCTTTGAGAGGCTGGTACGACATCTCCCTATGGCACAGGCTCTGCCTGCCCCACTCTCTGCCACTGGAGGGAAATGTGCGTTCATGGGGTGACTTCACGACCTCACTGCTGTCCTGATGGCAGCCATCAGAGCAGGGGGCTTTGAAATAGGCAAGTAATTTCTGAGAGAGATGAATTCCTCAGCATTGCACGCAGGGCGCTTGCACATTCTGTTTCCTCATGGTCAGGGACTTCTCTGCCTGAGTACCCTTTAAAAACTCAGTGGTGGTGGATCCTTCCTGGATATGAGCTTGATAATACGGATTTCTGTGGCTGTGTGTATTTAGCAGCTCGATTTAGAGTGGAGGGGTCCTTCCAGACCAAGCTGGGTGCCAGGTCTCTGCCATGAGGAACATGCAATCTGTGAGCTGGTTAGCCCTGCGGAAATCAGTCCTACATTATCAGAGAAGATGATTAACCAAATAGTGATGAAAGAAGTGTTCTAAACTCTGCTTCTTTTTTGTTGCTTGAAGAGGATACTGTCTGCCTGCCCTTTTCCTGGCTAAGCTCACCTCTTTCCTCACGCTTGTTTACTGCTGGAAGTCATCACCTTGCTGGAGGTCACCATCCATCCACACCCACTCTAGGGTGATTCACTCCATTCCCATCAGCAAAAGGAGAAAAGAACCAGCTCGGAAGCTGGCGGTATCCTGTTCCCTGATCCTAGCTTTGCTCAGCATGTGCAGAAAACTCTCCATAAAATAGCTTCAACAAACCCAGGGAGCAGAGTGAATACAGTCAGCAGTGGGTGCATGAACGAACACTCAGATCCGACATTTGTCTTACTTCTCGCTTGTCCCTTCATTTCTGCTGACACTTGCTGTGGAAAGGACTTGGAGTTTCTAACAGTTAATTTCACTGTATTAGACTGATGCTGTCTAAAGCTGAGCTTTGTTACTAAAATTTGCCTTTGGTACCTATCAGGCAACGATCTTACTTGCTCTTCAGAACTGCCATGCCACAACCATGGCACTTTTGTGGTCTTCCTATTGCTGTAACAAGGAAACACCGTTTCCTCTTGTTCCCTTACATCAGCACAAATCTAAAATAATGCCACCACTGAAATCAGTGGCAGAATGTAGCCCGTCAACATTCTGTGAGTTTTAAAAGCAGCAAGGAATTGTAAAGAAGCCCATTGTCTCCAACTTTAGTGGAGGAACTTTATCTATCAGGCAGCTGCTGTAGTCTACCTGCAGTTGATTGATGTTAGCTTAATAATGATGATCGATTAGATCATCAGTGTCATCCTTAGAAAGAATGTACTCTAGCTAATGACATCAGTTGACTAATAGATTCCTGTTTAAATGTCAAGGGGCCAGAGAAAGACACTCTGCTAAGTACTTACATTATACCTATTGAAAAAAATCACATCAAGTCTACCTTACAAAGGACTTCTGTGCCATATTTATAAGCCTTCTATTTCCTCTGCTACCGACAAGCAAATTCTGCTTGAAGCTACAATAGTGTAAAGCTTTGAGTTACTCCATTTGTTTTCAAAGTTTGGCTCAGTCTTTCTAGAAACCACCAGACAGAAATCACTATGCTGTTACCTGTTTCTTTCCCTCTCTCATTACAGAGCACACATCTCCAGCCCTGAAGCCAGAGGTGTGGAAGGTGGCTCATTAGTCCACTGTGGTCTCAGAAAAAAAAAAAAAAGGGGTTGGACTGAATTTTGTCTTCCTGTGTGTTTGCTTTTGGAGAAACTCAAATTCCCTTCTTCTAATTATATACACTTCCCATGAACATCTTGAGAGTATCTTCCAGCGTTATTGCTGTAAAGAAACCGCCTTTCGCCTTCCTCTCAAGGAGGAGATTCTGAATAAATTGTACATTAATGTTATGCATAAGTTGATGACTCCAGTCAGCTATACTATCCTATGACATTTTCAAACATCATATCCAATTGATTTTTAAATTAACATTCAAGGAAATGCTTGCTTAATGCAGACTTAGAGTAGGTAAATACGAATGGGAATGCCATCCTGCTGCCACCTTCTTTCCAGATTCCTTATAGAGAGGTACGAATTACAACAAGGTATGATTAGCATATTCAGCTAATGTAAGGAGGTGGGTGAATGAGGGGCACATACTGTTCTATTTGCAGATGCAGAACTGCACAGTATAATATTGTACATTTCTTCTGGTACTTTTTTTACTCCATCCATCCATTCAAGTCTTTAAAAGAGAATCATCTATTACAACCACTAATCCAGACCTAAACAATGTATGAAGAAGAATCTGGTATTTGTAGAACTTGTTTGCTTTTTTTTTTAACACACCCCCCCCCATTTTTGTTTCCCAGGATGAAAAATTAACTCTTGTAACGGTGGATTTTGCAAAAGCGTCCTTTGCAATTTTGTGCTCGATACATCACGCTGTGACTCACGGTGTGGAGTTGTATAGGTCACATCAGATTTCTTTCTTGAAGGAAAACGTGATGTCACATAAGCGGCCCAGTGTGATGTGTCAGAGCACATGAGAAGTCATGCCTGAAATGTGACAGAAACAGTTCTCAAATTCACTTAAAACCTGAGGATAAAGAGAAAAGTGCTAGATAAAGCTGTCTCACGATGTTAATAGTATTAACTCTTAAGTTTTTCTGTAGCACCTTTAATCCTAAAATGTGATGATCTCTAGAATAAAAAAAAAATCTGTTTTATGTATGGTTTAACAGGATTTAAAAAAAAATAGTATTATTTTCCTTATGAAGTAACAGCTGAATCTCTTTATTTTAGATTTAGGCTAAAAATTAAGATCTTGTGAGATACAGAGACCCTAAGGTTGATGGGTTTGATTTCACTTGATGTGGCACTGTTGTGCCTAGAGTTTTCCTCCAGTAATAACATGAAAAGAAAGGCCCCACCTATCAATCTCCCTCCTTGGATATGTTCAAAAGCTTTCTGGACATGATCTCGGGCAACCTGTTCTGGGTGGCCCTGCCTGAGCAGGGGGGTTGGACTAGGTGCCCTCCAGTACACTGACCCACAGCTACAAGCATATCCTGAGTCCGTGGCTAAAGACACTTGGTTTTTTAGATCTAGACTCCGTTTGATGACCAGCAGCCTATGCAGTGCATGGGTCAGTTAAACCCCTGTTACTGTGGCTTCCCAAGTACTTTGAGTAATGTGTTTGTCTGCTTTCAGACTGGTTTAGTACAGAGCAGCACCAGTGACAGGAAGGAGGTTCTGGTTAAAATAGACTGAGAATGACAATATTTAAATTATCTTCCATCTGAAGCCATGAAGACATGCATGTCGGGAATTAATGAAAATGTGAGGTCTTGTTCTTCTGAACATAGACACATAGTTCTTCATGATCTCTTTCAGGAAAGTGGTCACAGTCATCATCTCAGTGAGACTTTATGCTCAGTATTTCATCCCAAAATCTCTTAAAAAAGAAAGGGGAATTCATTTTACCATATCACATTCTGATAAATCTTTTCCAGATGTGCTCAAAAATCTGGACATTTGTCTTGAGCCCAGGCCTGCCCTGACACTCGATACAGATTAGTTTCTGTATGTGGTAATTGTTTCTAATTACTCATCTCTAAACCGCTGTGTCTCCTTTCCCCCTCAGCTGTGTTGCATTGGTGCAATATTTCATTTCCTCTTCACTTACACTAGGGCGAAGAAAATGGTGAAAATTATGTGTCGTGTCCATGTCCCGAGCCTATCGAGCCACAGATCTATATTGCATTACTGTATTTATAGTAAAAAAATTTCAGTCAGGATTTCTAAATACTCCTTAGCACAGCAACTGTTAATGGAATAGTCGTCAGATGCAAATTATTATGTCTAAGTTCTGTGCTTATTAACATTTAGCAACTTCTTTGGAGTAATTAGTTGTCTTTTCCTATTGAAAATCTTCCTTGTTTGGTAAAAGTGCCAGTTTTTTTGAAGTGTGGGACCAGAATTCATTTGAACTCTTTGCCTAAAAAACCTTTAATTTCCTGACTCTTCTGTGAGAACAAGTGTGGTTAAAAAGGGCTGATTGCTCTTTTCTAGTACTGCTGTTGGAGTTATGTTCAGGGAGATGCAAGTCATCATTTCTTCTTCTCCTAAGCTCTTCTAAAATGTCACTCTTGACATATACTGTATATACACTGCAAAGTGTGCCCAGATTCCAGAGCCAGGCTCAGATCCAAACCTCTGGTCTGGCCAAATTTTTGTTTTTTACTGCATACAATCCATGCACGTGTCTTTCCTTCTATTCCTGTACATCAGTTTGGAGAGAGAGTTTGGTGCGAAGAAGTTATAGAAACATGTCCCAGAGTGCTTAATACCCCCTTAAGTAGAGCGACTCGAAGGACTAGCTCTCTGCCATCAGCCTGTGTCTGGTGTGCCCCAGGCTGAACCTGGGCCCACGCGTGTTTCCCATAGGAGGTTTCTGGCTTTACTTAGCTCCCAGTTGCCTCCTGCTTGATGAGATGAGGAGGTGTCTGACTGTATTTCACTGTAACGACACCCACGTTGGGTCCAGAATCAGAAAAGGTGCAGAAAGGGAGATCCTGGCCCTGCAGAGGCACAGACCCGCCGAGCATGGAACAACTGGTCAGCAAGGCTGAGAAGGAGAGTGGGGTGGCAGCAGGGACCAGTCTCCTCTGCTTACTGGGCATTGCAATGCTAAAGTAAACTAAACAGACATGTCCATGTACCACAGTCCTAGTGAGGAAACACCCGGGCCCATGCCCAGGGAGCAGCAGCCAGAGCTGGACCCCTGTTTGTAGGTGAGGAAGGACCAGCGCAGGCACACGTGGGCTGCAGGCAGGGAGTTCTTGGGCTACAGCCTGAGTCACCAACACGTTCCCGTCTGACCAGTCTGGCTACTGCGGGCTTGGCAATTTTATACAGACAAGGTATAGAGTCAAGAAAGGTGAAATCCCAAGCAAAATACATCCACTCCTTTCCAGAGTCACACCAGGCTCCATGCTTAGCGCTCCATCCCGAGCCCGTGTTTGTTTGTTCCCTGCTCCTATCTCTATTCAGGAGGAAGTGGAAGCCAGCTCCCTAAAATATTTATAAAGCATTTTGTGCAACTAGTCGAAGTTCTATATTTAACTTTCCCCCTACAGCCACAAAACATTCTTGGTAATAAATTCTCTCTTTTTTTTTTTTTTTTTTTTTTGCTATTTGGGAAGGAAAAGGAATTGTTTATTTTTAACAATTCAGTTCAGAGGAAAAATTATAGCATAGTGAATAGCAAGTAAATTACCAGTTCTCTCTATTATCAAAACCAGCAGGTCTTCTATTAACGAGGGCAGTTTGTGGCCCCTGGATTACAAGATCAGGCAGGCAGTTCATTTTCCTTTAATTTCAGTGAAGTAAGTAATTGTCAATCAGTCAAAAGCTGCATGTAGGACTTGTATTTACCTGCGCTGAGTTGGTGTAGCTGATTTAGTACCACTTTCTTACTCCTGATTTATTTTCTGAAGCTGGGGTTGCTGATTGTATCTAATTTACCCCAGATTAAGGACAGTCGTTAAAGACTCTCTCCAGCAAATCTGATGCAGACACCACCTTCACCCTGGCTTTAAGAAATGTGCTTAAACAGCCTGACATGGAGCCAAAGGGATCTTAACAATCCACAGGCTGGGAAAGAGGAAGCAGGGAACTTTCTTTTTTGTTCCTTCTAGATCACTTGACTGACAATGGATATTTGCTGTGTGTCAGCCTCCAACTTTATGTCCAACATCAGTAGCAGCTACATGTGCACGTGCACCCTAAGATCTCGTTCTGAACTGGTGCCGTTAAGTGGAGTCAGATTCAAACCAGTTGACGCTGGGAAGCCTGGAGTCTGAGCCAGGGAAGAGAGGAGCATGGGTAAGTGGTACCACTGCCATTGGCCTCACCAACTCCTGCAGCCCTAGAGGGACATGGAGCCCAGCAGAATGCAGAGCAGCTTTAAGACTGGCCTGAAACACGCCATGGTCTAAATCAGTTCCTTGGAGCCAGAGGTGAACTGGAGTAGTGTGAAGCCATGCTGGTGAGCAGAGATCTTCCTCGGAAACTCAAACAGCAGTCAACTGAATTGCTGGATTGCGTCGTTCTGCCTTTGAAGATTAAAAGAATTGGATGGCTGAGATTAAAGCATACGTTTGCTGCATGAAGGCACACGAGCCACCTACTCAGAGAATTAGATGAGTCATTCAAAAATTCAGTGCATCAATACATTACTTTTTAAACACAAACAAAATCTGAATTGATAATGGCAGCAAGTTTGAAGATGATGTGCATGGGCACATACTTGCTTATGAACCTTTGGTAGAAAACGTTTACGGTGAAGAGGATGTCAGTTTAAATAATAAAAAAACCAAACAGAAAACACTTTCTAGAAAGTCTAACATCCAAAGAGAGACTGTAGATGTATTGCGCAAGGCCGGTCCCTGCTGCTAGTTCTGCACCATCAAGGAGAAAATAAGATGTCCGGAAAGGCCAGAAAGCATCTTTAGATTATCTAGCCTGAAACCCTTCATGCGTCACAATCCCTGCAGGTCACTGCAACCTCTAAGTTGAATTCGGTAACACATCTGATGAAAGACCTCCCAGAGAGGCACCGAGTCCTGCTTTGAAAACACTTGAGAACTGGAGAGCCTAGCTCTTGACAAGGCAGTCTGTGACAGTGGCTACCTGGTTTTGTGATAAAAATGGTATGTTTCTGCCTTCCCCCACCGGACCAGAGAGCTCAATGGATCAGAGCTGTAGATCAGGTGTCTTTTTTTGTTGCCACAGCCGCAGAAAGAGGCCATAACTGCGAAGCAAGCTGCCATCTGGGGAGGATGCATCTAGGATATACAAAGGAGTAAAATGCAGAGATTCATAGGTCACGTTGCCTGACCTGACCAGTACCTCCACAGTGTAAAGGACAGTCCTGTGAGCTCTACAGGAGCTCAGAAGTCCCACCTCTCCGCAAGGTTAGCAGACCTGGGTGCTGTGCGTAACTGATGCGGTCAGACTGCTGCGGTCAGACTGCTGCCGGTTCCCAGACGAGCTCAGTAAACACCATCCCTGGGGTCTACATACCCTCAACAAAGCATGTGCATTGGCATGTTCAGAAGCCCAGGGCTCAAGCTCTTGGACTTGTAAATGTCAGCAGCCTGTAATTTCTGTGGTGAGATGCAGATGTGTGGATGGGGAGGCTTTTCCTGCCCCGTTCTCTTTAAGACAGTGTATACATGGCCTATACTGCCTGGGCCTCAGCCGCACTCTTCTTTCTCAGGAGAAATCCAGCTGCACGTGTTCCAGTGCTCCTTCAGCTCTGCTGCCTCATCCTTGGGATGACACACATCACAGGTGATATAATGTTTTCTTCCAGAGCTCAGGAGCAAACTTGTTAGTCATTGGAGAACTCAGCACAAGTCAATTAAATTTCTTCCACTACCTAATTGACATTTAGTCAGCTAGGAAGAAAACACCACCAACAGCAAACAGTCCTTGCTTTCAGTTAAGATGTTATGAAACTTCATAACATCCCAACTGGCCAAATGTGAGGAAGAAATGAGGAAAATCTAATTAGACATCGCCTGGCCTCTCCTCCAAGATTAAATGTAATATATTTGTGCTTACAGCTTCCCTTGAGGTTCCTCCTACTCATGTCAGGCACACAAAAGTGTTAAAACATCTGGGACAGATGGTGTATGTAATGGGTGGTCACAAGGTCGGGGTTAGCTCTGCCAGCCAAAGGCAGAGATAGGTCCGCTGAGGCTGGAGGCTCTGAGCATCTGCAATACACTAACTCTCTGAACGCGAGATGGAGATGCACGGCCGTTGCCATAGCATGCAAAGCGCGCCTCAGCCTTGGGTGCTGTAGGAGACTGCCCTCGGGAGCAACGCAGGACAGCGTGCCCATCTTTGGGAACAACACCTCCTCACAAACAGTTCGCAGCACTTTACAATCCCTAACGCCGTTCTCTGAGCTGTTGTGGTTTCTTGCTAACAATCTGTGAAATCATGTAAACTTAAGAGTATGTCTAGCGGTCAGGATCCCGTGGCCTCTTAGCCAAAGTACTGTGACGCTGGGACACAAAACGTATGGACTCTCCCTTTTCTCTAGAGCCTGGAGAAGGAGTTAAGCAAAAAGCAACAGATGAGCCTGACTCCAGTAGGCTTTTGACACTGTCTCAGGGGTATCTGTCTGAAGCAGTATAAAGGAACCCGGTCTAGTTCCAGTTTCTTTCTGGGAGGCTGGGGACTGACCTCTAGTCTTTTGTAAGATATCAGAGCTGAGTTGCAAAATGGTTACTAACAACAGCTAAAAAGAAATGTGTGCACAGTCTTAAGCATGCTGGGAATGCAAAACAAGGAGGGAGGAGAAATAAGCTTTCATCTACTTTTCACCACACCTAAATCTGAGGTGGCATTGCACAAGATGGTCCATGGATTTTTATTTTATTTTTTTCAAAAGGCTTGAGTGGTTCTTGTTGAGTAAGGTTGAAGAAGATTGTTTTAGATGAAAATGCAACACAGCCAGTGCAAATCTACTTTTAAAAACCTTGTTCAGAGTACTTATGATTAAATTTCCAACCGAGGAGATGTTTCCAAGGAGTTACAACCTGGACTTGATTTTCAGTATTTCCTTAATGGTTTGGATGATGGAATAGAGAATATTCCTGTTAAACCTGTGCATGACACCCATCTGGGAGGGGCAGTGTGAGTGGCAAAGGATTTAAGTGTTCCTGACAAACTGAAAAAAACCCCGCTGTGCTAAAAAGCTGCAGCCCAAAAAGCAAAATTCTATTATTAGGAAGGAAAGTGCACAAGCCTAAAATGAGAGTCTTCAGTAATCACAGACCTACTGAAAAGAGTCTAGGAATTACAGCAGATCACAGCCGAGCTTACATCAACAACATCACTGATAAGGCTTTGCTTTAGACTTGTGTCCAGTCTTGTGCCCCCACCATCCTGCAAGATAGATGACGTAGGATCTAGAGGAGGGTGGTGTGGGTGATGCACTCCTAGGAAACAGTGTGTATGTGGATAGACAAGGGTGACCGAGAGGGGTTAATACAGAGATAACTGAGTGAAACACGGTCGCAGACTCCAAATAATGTTTTGATAGGATGACAACTCATGGGCTGTGTTGATATTGTGGTTAGGTCTTAGGAAACCTCATCAATGGTAAGGAAAGATTTATATGAGAGGATGTAGAGTCTCTGTGATTCTACGGGAGGCAAGATGATGGTCTGGTGTATCTCTGCCAGGACCATCAGACAGGTGAGGCCGTCTGGATGCACAGCTGCCAGCAGCGTAGGTGTCCCATCCACCTTCTGCTCCACCACAGTCAACAAGGAATAATTTGTGTTGTGTTTCGTCTACTCTACCTCCTATTCTCACTTGGGTTGAGCTTCCCACATCCAAGGTGTGGGGTGTTCCATCTCATATTTTCACTGGTTCCCTCTATTTTAACTGCTGATCATCTGCTTGAGAACTTTTCTGTACTAGTTCTTTGTGGTTTCACACCAAATAGAAGCTTTTAACTCAGCTTCTGAGGCTGAGTAGCAAAAAAAAAAATTAAATCTATATTTCAGCACACGGTTCAGAAGCCACAGAGCAGGAGGCCTCTACCATTCAGACATTAGAGAGCACAGTAAGAATTAGCGACAAAACTGCGGTTCCCAGTGTGCGCAAAGCAGTCAGGGCCGCTGGGTGTGTGGGAAAGTGTGACGAGCCAAGCTGCGCTAAGCAGGAAGGGCAGGTAAGAGTAACCCCGTGAAGCAAGTACCTTTACGGCGGTGTGAGCCAGGTCTGGCTGAGGGGACACGCAGGCTCAGAGAAACTTGACTCGTGTTACATTATCCTAAAGGCAGCTTCAGCCCCACCGGGCTTCAGCTTCTCAGCCCGATTTGGATCGAGCTCTCGCCACATTAGTATTGATTCCAAGGGCGTTATTTCTGCTTACAGAGGGTGAAGGAGGTGGTCTGTCCCTGTCAGCACGGAAGGTGCCTGCGTCCTTCAGAAACTATAGAGAGTCGCCTGCCCTTCCCGCATCGATTATTGTTTCAATACATGCAGGAACAGGGAAGCATTATGCGTGTGCATTTCCCAATGGCGAGTTTCAGCACTGAAGGGAGAAGTAACATTTGCATTCCTTAAAGAACTGATTGAGATTCTAAAAACAGATTGGAAACTTAATGGTAAGAAAGGCACAGCTTGAAAGTCTTTACTTTTTGGCATGAAAGTGTGGACCAGATTGACACAATCTGTGACGTAGTTTCTAATGAAGCATTTGTAATGAGACATTTAAAGCAACTCAAGAGGCTTCTCTATCCTGTTGGGAAAGGAACACGAGGAGCACATATTTGAAATTCATTCAGCAATGAATACATAAGCTGATCTTGACATGAATTTAGAGTAGGATTCTATTGTAGATAGGTGCTTGGGGAAGAAGTTTCTTGTAGAAAAAAAAAGAGAAAAGGAAAGGAGAGGGGAGGAGAAGGTGGGAGAGGGGAGGAGAGGAGAGGAGAGGAGAGGAGAGGAGAGGAGAGGAGAGGAGAGGAGAGGAGAGGAGAGGAGAGG
>JAAGNO010001582.1:29717-40127 GCA_033439905.1 Ceryle rudis
AAAGGAAAGGAAAGGAAAGGAAAGGAAAGGAAAGGAAAGGAAAGGAAAGGAAAGGAAAGGAAAGGAAAGGGAAAAAAAAGCAAAGAAGAAAATAGAAAGGAAAAGAAAATAAAAGAAAAAAGAAAGGAAAAGGAAAAAAGGAAAAAGGAAAAAAGGAAAAGAGAGATAAATGTAGAGCAAAAATAGCTGGAGGAAACTCTTGGGAAAATTACCAAGAAGAGAGAGAGGTTTCTGCTTATTGAACTGTTGAATCATGGAACTGATTTCAATTGGAAAACTTTGTGCTCAAATTTCATGCAGAGACAAATTTGGTTTCCTTGGTAGGGAGTTGGGAAGGGTGGGACTTCCTGATTTGTGTTTCTCATTCACATCTTGCTTACCCCCGACTGGGAGGTGTCTTTGGTGCTCACTAGCACACTGTAATAACCCCGTTTTAAACCTCTGCTGGAGCCAGGGTGAGTGTGAGCTAAACATTTTTTTTTTCCATAGTGTTTAAATGTTTATTAATTAGGCAACTCAAAGCTTCCCACTAGGCCTGACCTTGACCTGCTAACATCTGTTAAAATCATATTTTATCTTATTTCCCTGTTGAAAAACACCTGCTTGACTACAGAAAGCCACAACAAATGAATGACTGTGCTCCAACGATCTGACCTTGCTTCTGTAGCTCTGTTTTCCGATCCTAAAATATTGTTTTTGCTTGCTTCCTTTGCTAATTAGTTAGGGATTAATTTTCTACCTAATTTGCTTGTGTAGCTCATTGAATATAAAGTGCTTTTAAGTGCCAAATATTGCTGTTAGTGCTGATTAGGTTATTAGGTAATAATCAGTAGCTGAAATAGGACTTCCCAGAACGAGAAACAAGCATGGCACTCTTCCATCCTCCTTCCCGTGGGTGGAGCAGCTGACTCGCTCCGAAGCGCCCGTACAGCACACAGGTAAACACCTCGCTGGGGCGCACGGGGCTGGATGACACAGCCATATACACCGGTGCATTTTAACACCTGATGGTGAAATGAATTTAGGATGCAATGGCAGCTATGGCTTTTGATGCCATGAGTAGCATGTGCTGCTCTGCAGCTGTCCTGTCGGTGCTGGAGCATGGCCAGAGAAGGGCAACAGAGCTGGGGAAGGGGCTGGAGCACAGGGTGGTGAGGAGCAGCTGAGGGACCTGGGCTTGTTCAGCCTGGAGAGAGGGAGGCTCAGGGGAGACCTTCTGGGTCTGACAGCTCCTGACAGGAGGCTGGAGCCAGGGGGGGTCGGGCTCTGCTCCCAAGGAACAGTGACAGGACAAGAGGAACGGGCCTCAGGTTGCCCCAGAGGAGGTTTAGGTTGGAGCCGAGGAACAATTTCTTCCCCACAACACAAGGGTCATCCAGGGCTGTCCCAGGCTGCCCAGGGCAGGGGTGGAGTCCCCGTGATCCCTGGAGGGGTTTCCAAGATCCCTGTGGAGCTGTGGTGCTGAGGGCCAGGGGTCAGTGGTGCCCTGGCAGTGCTGGGGGAACGGGTGGACTCGATGATCTGAAAGGGTTCTCCCAACCAAAATGATTCTATGTTTCTATAATCCAGAGATGAGAAAACCCGAAAAGACTAATGCCTTGGTTCACATGGTCTGACTTCTGCCCCAGTTCCTGTGCTAATATTTCCTCCTGGCTGGCTGTAGGCCTTCAGAGGTGCTAATTGAAAACACCAGGCATGAGGAATTGGGTGGAAGTTGGGCTGAGCGAACCTGCGCACGAGCTGTCTCCTGTCGCACACCAACGTCAGAGGAACGGCTGGTTACAGCAGCTGTCATCTTCCTCAGCAGTCATGGGCTGAAGTCTGGCCTGGGCACAAGGGAAGTTCTTGTCCTGGAGACACTGTATGATTGATTTTGCTGTCAGGATATGAGTCAGGAAGGCACTCCCAGCTCGAGCCTCCAGGACTAGGTCTGCAGCGTCTTTTAGGCCCGGGCCGATGGCACTCTGCTGAGCTGTGTCACGGAAGGAGCTGCCTTTATGTTGTCAAGTGTAATAAACCCAAACGTTAGCATGAATTTGCTAACAAGTGAAGGTAATTGGCTTCTTCAGGAGGGAATGAGATGACAGCTTTTACTGTACTTCAAATATCAGTCCCAATTACTGTAAATACGATCATGATGCAAAACATTAATTAGGAAAATCTGAACTGTTTGAAATGTAGAGTCTCATATGAATGAATAACTACATGCAAAATATTGTGCCTGATTAGAGGCATTCTACAGAGACATCCATCTGTGAGCTCCAAAATAAACCTGGTAGGAGGGGAGGAGAGATCACAGCACTGAGGGACTGGCACGTTTGATCTGACCTGCTGGGCCATGTGTATCTCCTGTAGGGTCATTGGCTTCCAGGACAGTAAGGTCTGTGTAGCCTATGTTCTTTCCTGTAAGCATCTTCAGGGGTAAGGAAGTCAGGCACTGAAACAGTTCACGGCTTGCTCAAAGTCATCTAGGGTCACAGTACCAGAGAGAGGAATTGAGCATAGAAGTCTCAGCCTAAATCAAGTTCTTATTCCTTACGCGAGGGTGGAAGTGGCTGCCCACAAAGTAAGAAGAGAAGTAATAATAATAATAGATGAGAAACAAAACTTCTGAAAAAAGGCAGCGGTGAACACACAATTATGGAAAGACCAGGAACTACAAAACTGCCTGTAGGTCACCCCAAGGGCTCTTTCTGGGGGTGGTAATTCTTGTGATAGTGCCTCAGCAAGCGCCCATCAATTGCTAACGAAAGAAGCCACCTCGAAATGCCGGCTCTGGGTGTTTCCTATGGGAGAAGCACAGCCACCAAACGTCTCCACTGAGTCACGGGCGAACACGAAATGGTGAAGGACATTCTACTGAGGTAAGTCATACCTGAATAAGGCCTTTAGGACATAGCTTGGTTAACTGAATTGATTTAGGAAAAAAAAAGAAATAATCTCCAATCACGTGACTTAGTTTTATTTTTCTGTTCTTTGGCAGAGAGAGGGGCCATGAGAGCTCAAACCACTTCATCTACTGGTTTGTGTCTTATTGAAATGCGTTGGTCTTCTCGGTTCATTAAACCCACTAAATGACGACGCTATCGCTGTTTTATTATGAAACTTGGCTATATGTTGCCAAATGGGCTATTTTAAGCAAAATATTCTGTCATAGTCTAAATGTACCATTGTTCCCCATTTGGACATGAGTCTGTAGCCACTGAAACATAAAAGCTGACAAAATGGTGTTTCTTTGTCAAAAACCTGGTGAAAGAATAAAGGATAATTGTTTGTAGCTTGGACTCCTTTTTCAGCCAGTTCTTAGCCTGAAAGTCCCCTCTTTTTTTTTTTTTTTGGTGGTGGTGCCACATTCATCGCTGGTGGAACCGCTCACCACCAGATCCCCCATCGATCCAGCTGGAGCAGGAATACACACTCCCGTTCCTGTCAAACTGCTCGCATCACGTGCCGTGGTATTTATACTGCCTCCGTCTTCCGTGCCAGCTTTAGGGGGAACAGATGATACCCCGAGCAGCAAAACCCGCTGGTACAAATTTAACTTGCTTTTGAAGAATTCTGATCCAGCAGCACTTTGCACCAGGTGGCTGCAGCACTTTTGATCCAAGGCTGGCAGGCGCCGGGTCAGATTTGCAGTGCTGAGCGCTTGGAGCTCTGTGCCCAGAGCTCGCTCCGATCATGTCATGAGCTTTTCTGCCTTTCTTTCTCAGCAGCTTTAGACTTCTCAGCCTCTTTCAGATGGATAGCCTTCCAAAACCAACGTCCAATAAACTTCCCCTGCTAGTTATGCTGATGTATGGCTTTATTGGTGACGTGTGTGCATTTTGGGGACAGAGAACAGTGTCGTTTATTGTCTGGGTCCCTAGAGTGCTATAACTGGTGCCTACATTTATCCCAAAATGGAAGGGGGCCGTTACATTAATTTGTTCCAAAGAAAATTGGTCTAGTGCATGACAATGCAACGTTATACAAATGCTGTAAGAATAATGACAAATTACGTAAAACCCTACCATTGGAACCTGTTATCTCAGTATGCTCTTTTTGTGATAAAATAAGACCAGGTTTATTCATGAGCAACTTAGAAAAATTTCTCTTCAAGTGCTCTAGCAGCTAATTGTTTAGGAGCTCTTCAAGAAACTCCCTAGACATTGATCATGATGCAACAATTTATTAGCCACCCCTTGTTGGTTCTGAAGTAACAGTCTTTAGTGGGCTGTTTTCACAGAATGAATGAGGCGGGTGAAGGAGGATTAATGGTCCAGATTTTAATAACTACAGAAAACACACTGGAAGCTATAAGAGGAGGGTTCTTTTGGGGGCCTTTTAAAGGGTGGTGCAGGTAAAAAGTGGTAAGTACCGTTGGCTGATAATAAAAATGGTTATTCATGGCTCTCCTGGTCTCCGCTTCGATTTGGAAAGGTCTATGCTGCAGAACTGCCACTGAAACCCCACTGCGTGGTTCTCTCAGCAGAGATGCACCTGCTTTTCCTAACATTGCTCCAATTTCCACTGGCAGCACCAAACGTTCCCTTTGAGGATGGCTGCAGAGAGGGAACAATCCCCAGGGGATTGATTTCCCAGTTCAGCCATACACCAGCAGGGCAAGAGAAGCTTCAGCTACGGCAGATGCTTCTGCCAGCAATGCTCTAAGTACCTCCGGTGCTCTTGCTTCCTTACTCCAGGCTCTTAACCCGCAGTGGAGTGCAATTCACTGTCACTGAAGGAGCTCCTGGAAATTCATCCCCAAAGTGGTACATTTGGCACTGATGAAAGGCTTGGTGTTAGTTTTAAGCACGGTTTGACTCACACGTATTTAGTAGTGTGTTGCTCTAGTGCTCATTTTAGTGACAATGAGACGAGATTAACTCATGAATATTTGCATCTGAGGTAGTTCTCATTATACTGATAACAAGGAGTGCGTCCGGATGCAGACGAGGAGTGAACAGTTTCAACAACTCTAGGAAGCGAGCAGGAAGAATGGAGGATGATTGCTTTCCAGAACAGCTAGTCCCTAAAACTACAAACCAGGTTATACTCTTCCCACCAGCACAGGCAGCTGAGAGACTAAACAACAGAGGCTGGAAATATTGGAAAGGCTAGTGCGCGCAGCCATCTTTTCCATCTTTCCACCTGAAAACCAGACGGAATAGATGTTTGCTGGGTACAAGATAGCTGAGTTCTAGCACCACCTCTTGGCTCCCACCTGTAGGTATGGGATGATTCAAGCTAAATAAATGATTAATGGGCAATGGGGAAACTTAGCCTTTTTGGATGAAGATAATTCCATTCTTCTTCTCGCATTTCCTCAGCTAGAGGCACAAAGCAAGCGATCTACTGCCTCACAAAGCACTGCTGGAATGGCTGGTATTTCCACCGGATATCTGAGCTGTGGGTGATCATCTGCATTCTTTATGTTGTGGAAGAATCAGGACTTCTACAATCAACTATCAAATCAATTCCTTCCTTTTCCAGCGTAAAGGCAGCAATGTGAGATGCAAAGGTATCTTTGCTGGGAAAAGAAGGATCTCTCTGGTTTTACTGAAACTGAAATTCTCTTTTTCCTATCACAGTCACGTTACATGTTAGGATTTGTTATGGGGCTTTATTTTTAATGTAGATGTCATTCACAGACAGAGCACTTCTCAATCAATCTTTGTTCAGACAGATTCACGAAAGAAAACTCTGTATTATTCTATTAATATTCTCTTCTATTAAACACAAAGCCTGTCACTGGACCACAAAGCCCCTAAGCCACAGACCACTTCCCACCAGAGCCCCTGTGCACAGGGCTGCGTGATTGGGCCTGAAGGCTCAGGCACAGGAATGACAGCTGTATTTGTGAAGTATGGTACTCACCGTGATAGCTGTTGCTTCTTCAGCACTCAGAAGGATAGGAGAGATGAAGGCACAGCTAGGTCACGGCTAGCGAGGCATCCGCTAGCTCCCGAGGGAAGGATGCGTGCAGTCGGGAGACGCAGCCTGCTACTGGCACTCTGGGCAGTGCACGGTGCTGATGCTGTGCTTGGCACATGGGGTACAGCCAGGTTATTTAAAGTATAAAATCTGTATGTGCCCCATCGGAAACTGTGCTATCAAAATATCAAAATGCTGCTGTCTTTCTCCAACCCACCAGGAGTTACACGCCATGAGAGTTCACCACAACTCAGTTCATTCACTGTCAGAAGTCACTGAAGATTTATTTCAGTTTAGATCTTGAAAACATCTTAGTCTGTCTCAAGCTACAGCCTGAATGCTGCGGGACAAGTAGACTATCTGGTTTTGGTAATGAACCAAAGCGATTATGAGTAGGTGTCAATGAGCATGGAAAGAACCGTGCAGAGAGACGAGGCTGCACTTCAGGATGGTGTTCAAAATTTGAAATCTGGCCTTGATCCCAAACTGGGACTTTGCTTCCTTCCTATATAAAGGAAAAGTCAAATAACACTGTGTTTTCCATCAGCGGATTTTGACTCTGCTTGGTGAAGACTCTAAGGGATTTTTTAAGGGATTATCACGTAGCTCATTTCTTGAAATGAAGACCTATTCTGAGGGGCCAAAACCGGGACATTCACCTCCTAGGCATCCAGGACATGTTGTTTATTAGAAGTTTGTCCTCACACGTCACTAATCAGCTGAAGGAGGGAGGATAGTCCTGTGCCTGTGGCAAGAGACATAGCTCCCAGCTACAACAAAATCCACATGTGCCACAATTCCTTCACTCTCAGAGCGGTTCCTGGGTCCAGCTAGAGCAATGCTGGAAATGTTGGTTGGTTGTGAAATGCACAATGTTCCTTTCTGTTAATTTCTTTTAATTTGAGGTTTGTTTGTTAATAGAAATATCAAAAGGATCCAGAGAGAAATTCCACCTCTTGGGCACGGTCACTGTAGCAGTGAAACTGGAGGGTAGCTTGAGTTACACATATGCACCTACTGTCATTGTTCTTGCTGATGTGATAAAGACATGATGGTGAGGTTCAATCACCTACTGTGCTATGAAGCCAGTTCATTTACTGCTGTCCTTCTCCGGTTCACCAGTTTCCCGTTACTGGCATCTCCTTTCCATTCCTGTTCTGCAACAGTCAGCCAGCCTCCATCACACAGCTCTGCCAAAAACCCTGCCAAGACAAATAGGAGTGCTTCAGTTTGGGGCCAAAATAAGTTTAATTACAGTCAGCATCAAACCCCTAGATTTCAGGATGCACAATTTAGTCCCCTTTGAGTCGAAACCGATATCTTTTCCTTCTCAGGATCGTTAATAGTGGAGGGACAACCAAGGGACTGAGATGTGCTCCCCACATTGCACCCAGGGACCCTCTCCCTTCTGCTAGTAGCAGAGGGAGGGACCTTTCTCACTCTCAAGCCTAAGAGCAATTCTAAGTTCTGAGTGCTTTTGTGACGACTCTTTTTCTAGATGTGTTTCCACGTTCCTCTGAAGCTGTCTCTTGCAGTAGAGGCATTGCTGAGCAGCCTTCCTGGGGTGGCATCCCTTGGAGGTTCAGATGAGCTGTCTGGTTGAGCCAAGGATTTTTAAGATCTTCCCTGAGCACAAGACATCGTAGAAAAATGGAGAGAGACAACCTCAGGGAGTTTATTATTATTCACGCTGCTGTCTTACCACAACATCCAAAGGTCAATGGCACTCACTGTTAACACCTTAAATTTGGCTGCTCTAAAATTACTTTTCACACAGCCTTCACTATGGGAACTGAAAAAGCCTTATAGGGATATTCCCCCCCTTTGCATGCCCATATATGTGGCTGCCTTAAAAGAGACACTATCAACTTAAGTATTGCTTAAAATTCGCCTTTATTTACTAATTACAGTTCTGATGTTATTTTTCACATGTAAAAAATGCTTTGGCCCCCCTGGTGGCAGCTGTCTTCCCCCATTTGAAAGCATCCAAGGAGGAGCTGTGAATTCGTAGCTCCTGATGTCTTTGAGCCCACCCTATGGCTCTCTGCTTTAGTTATTCACTCCTAAAATCCCATCCTTCCTCTGTCATCCTTTCCTTTAGTAAAGACTTCATCCGATGAGCCAGGTTACGTCAGAGAGGGGTGCTGATGAGCTCTTGGCATTCACCCAGATGGTTTTAGCCAAGTTTCAGTTTAGCTGTCGATCCAAGGGCACGTACAGCAGAGCACAGTGGGAGAGCTACTGCTGCTCCAAACCCAAGTACCTGCTCTTGCACAGTAAAGCCAGGAGCCACCAGCCCTCAGCAAGGCTCTTCCGTGCGGTGCGGCGCTGCTCTAACGCAGCAGTATGACGCAAGCTCGGGTAGTCCAAGCACCTCTGAGCCCATGACGTGGGGTTTGCTTGCCCCCAACACCCCCATCCCGCAGCCTTGCTCCGGAGCAGTATTCATAGCGTGTCCTGGTGCTGCCTTTAGCCCCGCCTGTGGGCCTTGATCCTGGGAGATGCTGGACTATCTCAGTACAGGATGTGTATCAGTGCTAAGCGAACTTAGTTGTGCATGGCTCTTTATTAACTTCAGTGGCAATATTTGCAAAGCAGCCTGAGATCTGCTTCTTACCAAGGGGCCTGATGTCAGATTGCTGGTACTGCTGTTTCCTGGTGAAGGAGAAATCAAAAACCTAGTGCCTAGGAATATTCATAGTCTGTCTTGCTTGATTTTCATATCCATGAGCCTGGAATAGAGGGGTTTTCAATGACATTCTGAAGATATACCTGCTTCTAAGTTTACTGGAAGCTCCTAGCTGTAGAGAAGCAGCTATGATACCTCCTTTCCTGCTCGCCTTGGCTCTCCCAGCATCAGGAATTAAGAATAAAACCAGAACTTTCCTTAGACTAAAATCTTGCTCTTTTGCTAAAGGAATAATATATGATGATGAGTGTGCGTCAGTGTCATCCATAGCCCTTTTCATTACATCTGTAATGATGACAAAGCAGAAGAGAGATGAAGGAAACCATCCAAGGAGTAAATTCATTAAGTATATGCTTTGCAATGACAGTAACCCACAGTGAGGATGGGAATGGTTGAGACATCTGGAGATTTTGTCTGGTGGAGACTGATAGTTTCTTCCATCTATTGGCTGGCGTGATTTGTGGGTTTATTCTGCACTTTGATTCCTTCACCCAGACTTTCATCTTGGCTATATCAAAACCTGCTCCAGTACTTCCAGACACTGCAGCCCTGAATTAGAGGAACCAGACAAAAAGTCCTGCCAAATTCCTGAGAGTAAACAGTAGTTCTGTATTAGCAGCGTCTTCTCCTCATAAAAATGAAGTGTTTTCCTATAAAATTCGATTGGCCTCTGGCTTAGAGACATGGTTGTTGGTCCTGTACATCAGAGATGCTGATGAAAACCACCTTCCTGTTCCAGCTAATTTAAAACCACTATTTACTATAAAGCACTGCTTGAATTGCAGTGGCACTTAGGATTCCTAGTCACAGACTAGGGCGCTGCTGTGCTAGACACCAGGCAGGCGTGGAACAAAAAAGAAAGTCCCTTCCCTAAAGAATTTGCAGTCTTTGGCATGAGTATGGGCATTATAAAGATAACAATCTTTTTTTCCAAGAAACGCCTCATCTTGTTCATTATCCCTTGCAATTAGTCCCACGGGGCTCCACTTCCAGCCACACGCACCTGTTGACAAGCGCAGCCCGGTCGGAGCTTAGTGACACTTGGAGTCTTCCATTTTTTTAATGAAAGACAAAGGGTGCATTAGAGATGTTTGCTCCTTCAAATATGCAGACATCTGAATTTCTAATTGTTTAGCATTAGTCATAACTTAAGTAGGGCAGAGCAGATTCTATATATAGCCCGTTGCCCAGCCACTCAAGACGGTGTGTTTGTATTTCTTCCCATATTTCCTCACTTGAAAGGAGTGCGACATCTCTAGCCTCAAGTATTCCAAAACTGTGCTGCCCCCAACTCCTTCTCCCCCAGATACTGAGATAGTTTTCAGAATCATGAGGTTCTTAAAGAAGATGACATTCTCAGCTCTTCTGGTGTTTATTTGGGCATTCTCAGCCTTGACAGTATAGCTGGGTGATGGGTTTAAGCTTGAAGGCTAAATTTTCTTGCTTTTTTTTGTTGTTTTATTTTAGCAGCAGTTGAGGTTTTAACAGGATTCCAGGAGCAGGAGGTGCCCTTGGTACCAAAAACCTCCTTTAAATTACCCTGATCATTTTCCCTCTCTACTCAGTTTATCATTTCTCAGTCTCATTCTCATACTGTGTGTGCTCTTACATGTGAATGTGTCACGTGTCTTACATTACACGGACCTGTTGTCACAGGACAAGGGGTGATGGTTTTAAACTAAAAGAGGGAGATTTAGACCAGAGAGAAGAAATTTTTTACCCTGAGGGTGTGAGAGCCTGACCCAGGTTGCCCAGAGAGGTGGTCACTGCCCCATCCCTGGCACCATCCCAGGGGAGGTTGGCCGGGG
>JAAGNO010001583.1:0-21603 GCA_033439905.1 Ceryle rudis
ATACAAGGAGAAAAGAATTGCTTACACTGACAGATTTTTTTTTTTTTCCCCCCAACTTTTTTTTTTTTGAGGGGGTATGGGTTTTGGGGGGTTGGTTTGTTTGATCCACTGAAATAGTCCCTCATTTCCCTCTAAGCCTGCCAGTGAGCAGACATCCGCACAAGGTCGTGCTGTATTTGATCTTGCAAAGGCACAGAGGGAGTGAAAAAGGAGCTCCCCCAGTTTAGAAGCCTCTCCAAGGTCTCTCCAAGACCACTGGAAGATAAGCAAAGGGGAGGAGTGACACAAGTGTGAGTTCTTTGGCTGTAATAAATAAACTGCAGTTTACCAGCTTCCCACTCACACGTTGTCATGGCAATGTGTTCTTTTTGCAGGTACCTGCTGGAGGAGGAGGACACGCTTTGGGAGAACAACCTCAGCGCTCTAAGGGCAGGCCGCAATTCCAGTGAAAAGCAATTGCCAAGGCCACTGCTGATAAATGCAATCGAAATACAGAATATCCAGAGAAATGAAGGGGGAGGTGGCAGGTGGGCACAGAGGTAAGGGAAGTTCACAGTTTATAGCTTCTTTTGTCCAGACAGCCTGTCAAGGTTCGAGCTGGGCCAGCCACCAAACAAATGGCAGATGCTCTCCGTTAACCCCTCGCCCTTCCCAAAGAGGGAGAGAAAGGGATTAAGGGAGAGAGACTTACAGATTGGAAACTATAACTAAAAGAGCTTTAACGAAAGTAGTAATAATCAAAAGAAATATATACAAATCTATACAAAACCGGTATTGAACCCCACCCCCCAATGGCAGTTCCGTCACTGTCACCACTGGTGCTGTGGAGCAGGCGCTGGGGGAGTCCCAGACTGGGCCCAGCAGCAGATGGGAACTGGATTCAGGAGCTGGATTCTGGAACACACAGATTGGGATCAAAGGCAGACCAGACAGAGTCCTCCTTGGACACGGGGCACTGAAGAAGAGCTTGACCCTCGTGGTCCCTCAGCTTTGCACTGGATATGCCGTTCATGGGCTGGAACCCCTCGTGGGCCAGTTTGGGGTCCCCTGTCCTGGCCGCTCCTCCCAGCAGGTTCAGCCTTTTCCTTTCTGCACCCCCAGCGTGGGGCACAAGCCCCAGCAGCGCCCTTGGCCTGCACAGGAGCAGTATCAGCAAGAGCCTTTCTCCACACCAATCCTTGGTACTGACTCTAATAATACATAAATAATTACAACAGAGGGTAAGAGAGGTCACGTCACTGGTTTTCTTTAATATGTGTAGTGCATACAAACGGCCACAGAAAGGGATACAGCAAAGTCAGAAGACACAATATAATTTAGAAATAAGATCTGTTTTGCTATGACATTGGCTGTGATTAATTTCTCCCAGCATCACACTCTCAGGCATCAGAGGTGCGCTGCCCTGGAAACTGTTCTGCTGTTTATCAATGGCACCCTGAAATCTCCCTACATTGCCATCCCTGGTCTTGTGATGTAAAGGGGAAAGTCAGCAACTGCCTCTTTCCCTCCAACATCCACCACTGCATCTCAACTTGCAATTTGGAAAACCTCTTTTGATTTATGTTTCATGTCTTTTGACATCAGGAGATCTATCTCTACGGCCACACAGGGACTGCAGCTTGCAGGACGACAACTAGTCCAAGTCACTGAGGGGAGGTTAGGAGTACAGAGGTGGTTTATTACAAGTTAAGAAGTTACAATTTAAGTCTTCAGGGCAACTCAAAGGTTTTTTAAATGGTGTTTTAATGAACCCATGTCATTTTATTACAAATTCTTCTCCCTCAAGATTTGAGAGAATTTTACTAGTATCCTTATTTAATACCAATTACTATCTCTTTATGGTTTCCCTGCTGGGTCATATGCAAAATATCTTACAGGGACAGAAGGAAAACATGTCAGTTTTAGTATAAAAAATAGCCCCTTTTTCTTGGGGAGATAAGTCAGGGAAAAAGGAGTTAAAATAAATAACATTTAGCAAACATTTACACTTCCCGCAGCTCCATTTTCTATTACTATCTGGCAGTATTTTTTCTGTTGCTCTTCCTTGAAAGACTCTTTGACCTTTTTCCTTTTCAGTCCACCATCCCTGGAAGATACAGAAAAGGAAGAGCCTTGAGCTCACTTCAAGGCAGAAAAACATTAAGATATTTACGTAGTCTACATAGCCCAAGCCAAGCACAACTAGAAGAAGTTTTAGAAGATCCCAGGCTGACATCTCAGAGAACAGAACACCTAAATATGCTTTAAACCCAACCTCAGAAGAGCTGCTTCTTACCAAGGAAGCACAGACATTCCTCCCCGAGCAGCAATGACAGCCTTGACTCTGTTGGCAAAGTGAACAGCATCTTCTTCTTCCTGAAAAGGAAATAAATATATGAATGATTTGCTTTGCAACTTAAAGAGCAGATGTTGGACCATAAACCAAATGTGACCTGCAAGGCAGTTCCAGCCGGTCCTGGGGAATGCCACCATTTGGTGCCAAATAGAAGGAAGCGGTTCTGGAGTAATCTCAAACAACACACAGCCTGAGGTCACAGGTCTGGCCAGGGCAAGGGAGGCTGAAGCTGGGAACACGCCGACAGGACCACCTTGCAGGAGATGGGGTTCCCTGAACAGGGTTGGGGTGGATTGGTGTGAGTTGACGGGAGGCTGTTTGCCCAGACTGCAGAGGACTGAAGTTGTATGTGCTACAGCAGCTTCCCCACCAAGACCAGGGCTGAGCAGAGGCTGGGAGGGGCAGTAGCAAAAGCTGCTGAGCAAAGGCTTAGCTGGATATTCTGCAGGGCTGAGAAACAAGGAGGCAGGAGGAAGCTGTGCAGATGGAGGGAGAGGGAGGACACAGAAGGTAGGAGAACCCCAGTATGGAGTGAAGGCCTGAATCAATCTATCCATCTATCTTTCTATCCTTCTACCTACCTTCCTTTCTACCTACCTATCTATCACTTCCAGAGTACAAATAGGGAGGTGTGTGCTGGGCTGAGGGGCAGGGCTCCTGCAGCATAAACCCGCATTTTAACATCTCTGATCTCTGTGAGGAGAGGAAACAAGGAAGCTCACCCAAGTAAACAAGCTGTTTAGGAGCAATAGGGAGCATGGTGCAGAAATGTCTGAATCTCTGCAAGAGTATTTTTCACTTGAAGATAACTAACCCCCACCAACACGTGCTCACTTAATTTTTAAGACTATAGTGTTGCTTTCTGGCCTTTGTCCATGAAGTTGTCAATAAAAACACGCTGTGCATAATAATGCAACTTCCTCCCAGACAACATTTTCTGAGCAAGTACCTCTTTGACCATTGGTGGCAGGTACCAGACGTTACAGACAACAGCCCAGCTGGTCATGATATTGAAAATATGGGTCACCATGGAATACTTTGTGCTGTCCCAGAACGCATCTCCAAAGCGGGGGTCATACTGGAAGACAAGAAGAAGAAGTGAAAGTGATCTGCTGCCTTAGTTTAAGTCATGTAAGATGCTCTTTTATTTTTTTTTTTTGTCTGTGAAGTCACAGTTCAACTTAGTAAATCTGGAGCAAATCTAATCACACCTCTTAAAACCAGCAGTAAATTCAGAGTAAAGCTCCACATTTCCACATTTATGCCAAGTTTATAACAGTTCACCTTTACTACAAGCTATGCAGGACCCCAAACTGCTCCAGACCCCTTGAAACACATCCGGACTGTAGCCAGGTAGATCTACTCAAGGTGTAAAGTCTTGTCATCTATAGGCTGCAAGGCATTGCACACCATTCCATTTCCTCAGGGCTTATTCTATACTTTATTCATGAGAGACAAACCCCTTTTTTAAGGGTTACACTTGAACAGCTTCTCTGTTTCTGCAAATAATCCCTTCATGGTTGGAAAACTGCAGATACATTACCTTGATCGCTACCGGATGGATGGTCCCGCCTACCTCAAAACTCCCCTTCTTAAACATCATTACTGAGGTGTTGTTTATGCAAGTACCTGGCCAGAATTAAAACAGATGAAAGGTTTAACCCACTCTAAGAAAAGTATCAGCAAATGAATCTGAAATTGCCTTAGGGAGACTGAAGTTGCTAAAGGAGAAAGCGAGCTTTAGCTCTGAACCGTAATCCCAGAGCCTGATCTCTCTTCTGCTAGGCTGTGCATTAAAGCAAAGGGCCTGTTATAAAATATCACAATCTGACTTTTAATCTCACAAGAGCTGATTAATTCTCCAGACTAAAACCAAACAGCTCGCTTGTAAAGGCTGGGTTTAATAAACTGTGCTCAGCAACAAGAAGAGCAATAAAATCAATATGGTTATATAGAGAACAAACATATATATAACATAGAACAATAATGTTATATAACAAATACCTTCTGGGAAAATCAAAATGGGTAATTTGGTCTTATCTGCAATGTGTTCTCTAATTCTGTGGAGAGAAAATAGAGGATCAGTGGATATTTCATTTTCAGGTATTTGGCCAAGAATCTAAACACCTGACAGGTCTCAGGCAGGAGAGAAAAAGCCCTTCCCCGGTTGCCTGTGCCAGCCAGTGGCCTCAGCTGGGCTGAGTGCTACTTCCAGGCCTTTATCTCGGAGGTTCTCTCATGCTAAGTGAAAAGCAGGCTTTAGGATATAGTTTTATTTCACTGTTTTAACCCAATTAACATGAAGCCAGAGAATGGTGATACTTGAAGCATTTAAAAGCTGCTTCAGATTCATCTCTGATGGGTTCCAGCTATGAAGGCAGCCAAACTTTTCACTGAAGTCTATTCCATATTTCAAGTTTTCCTGCCTTCTACGGTCGTAACATCAGTTTTACACGAAGCAAGGGATTTTCTGCTTCTAGTTAAGAGATGGGCCACTACGTAACTACATTTGCTGCAGCGCTTAAGACAAACGTGTTACCTCTGAGCAGGTTACTGACATAGAATCGGTTGCTTTCTGAGACACCTGTCTTTCATATGATTCAAGACCATGGAGTTCTTCTCAATCCATGTTAAAGAACAAAAAAAACCCCATCAGATACCAAAACAAAAGGAAATGATCCTACATGTGGGGAATTCCTCCTTTTTTCAAAGGACAAGCTGTCATAGACATAGCTTGGGTGCATGGCACCCCATTTCAGGAAGATTTAAGGTGACTGAAACCAGACTCTGGAAACACCTGAGAATATACGAACTGCCACACTGAGTCAAGTCCTTGTCGTGTCCTTAAAGCCCAACATGTTGTCCCTGCAAGAAGCTATACTGCAAGTGTGGAGAGCACCTGGAGTCCTAGTGGAATGGTTCTCCATGGGACAGCAATGGGCCCTTGTGGCCATGAAAGCCAAGGGTTTCCTGGGGGGCATGAAGAAGAGTGTGGGCAGCAGGTCCAGGGAGGTTCTCCTCCCACTCTGCTCTGCACTGGTGAGACCGCACCTGGAGTATTGTGTCCAGTGCTGGGCTCCCCAGTTCAAGAGGGAGAGGGAAAGACTGGAGAGAGTCCAAGGGGGGCTATGAGGATGCTGAAGGGACTGGAACATCTCTCTGGTGAGAAAAGGCTGAGAGCCCTGGGGCTGTTTAGCCTGGAGAGGAGAAGCCTGAGAGGGGATCTGAGGAATGGTTACAAATCTCTGGTGGGTGGGGGTCAAGGGGAAGGGGCCAAGCTCTTTTCAGTGGTGCCCTGTGGTAGGACCAGAGGCAACAGTCATAAACCAGAATACAGGAAGTTCCACCTCAACAGGAGGAGAAGCTTCTTTGCTGTGGGGGTGCCGGAGCCTGGAAGAGGCTGCCCAGAGAGGTTGTGGAGTCTGCTTCTCTGGAGACTTTCCAGCCCTACCTGGATCTGTTCCTTGTGTGGGCTGCCCTGGGTGACCCTGCTCTGGCAGGGCAGTTGGACTCGATCTCCACAACTCCCTTCCAACCCCCAGCACTCTATGATTTGATGAGTCTATAGGTATTATGCAAACAAACTGCACTTCTCCAGGATGCTCTTCCAGCTTCTAGCAGCTAGGTGGTACCTTGGCATTTTTGTTTGTTTGTTTTGTGGGGTTTTTTGTTCATTTGTTGTTTTATTTTGCTACAATCTTTACCCCAGACTCACAGCTTCGGTGCTTGGAGCTGATGAAAAACACACCAGGGCAAGGCACGATCTGGGAAGCAAATATGCTGACAGAACTCAGATTTCTTCCCTGACATCCCTCATCATCAGCCTCAGAGCTGAATGAAGAGATGAGCAGGCTGCTGCCTGTGGCAGGCAGGGTGATGTGGCAATTCCCAGAGGTTACAGGGCAAACAATCAAAAGTTCAGTAGATTATGACTGCTGCACACTACATCTTCTCTGACGGAGTAGTTCCAAACGTTAGACTGATTACAACCTACAGCTGCCCACCAAGGAGAGATACAGGATGAGAACAGTCTCAGCTCATGCGTGGACCTCACAATTACTAGACCTGAGAGGACAATTAAGCAAACACCTCACTACCTTACTTTTTCCTCACCAGATGACGGTCTTTCATTTCTGAGCGTTCAAACAAAACATGCTGACTGGTTTGCAGGCAAGATTTTTGAATAAGCCCCAGAAGTCCTCCGTGCACCTGGCCAACCTGCAAGCACAAAAGAAAGTGGTTACTCTGTAAAACACACACACACTTCTGTCATTAAATTCTGAATACCGATGCATCTGTTTCTAAGCTCACCCACAAAGGATATTAATTAACCACAACAATCCTCTTGTTCAAAACCGTGTCCATTATTTTCCTTCCCAAACGTAAGTTTGAAGGCTATCAAATCCCACTCTTCCTATCAGTAAGCTTCTCCTCTTAGCTCCATCTACAGGCATCTCAAGGTTACCCGTACGTAGTGACTCTCTTGCTCGTACCAAGGAATAGCATCCATCACTGGCCAGGATTAGAACATCCAATGGAGACGTGTGGTTGGCCACGCAGATGCCGCCTTCCTGCGGTCTGTTTTCCCTGCAGTGACAACCATAAAAGTAGTTATTTTATGTTTGTTCTCCAGACCATGGGCCCCGTCAGGTAACCCATCCAGGGAACACACATCCACAACAGCCCGTCGGTGACAAAAGCATTTCAGGCACACGGGCTCATCCACAGATCCGTAGAAAGCAGAGCACATGAAAGCACTTCAAACCACTAATATTACTATGATATAAATAAGTTTGGTGGGTTTTAATTTGTAATTTAATTTAAAAGAATTAATACGTTTTTCTCCCCCTCATACTTTCAAGAGTCCCTTTACACTGAGATATTACAAAAACTTCCTGAGATACCACCCATAACTTTAGGAGAGACAGTGCATTATTTACCAAACAAATCAGCTACTAGAAGAGCTGAACATCTTTATGGCGGTGTTCTTGCAGGTGATTATAACACACCCCTGGCAAACATTGAATGTCTACATGTACATTTAATCAAGAACACAGAACTACTCCACCTTCACATACCACATACACAGCAGGGCATGCAAACATCTGGACAGAGTTTACATGATCTAAAGAAGCTTCTTGGATCAAACTGCACCAGCATAGGATCTGTGAAGTAGTGGGATAAGAATCCTTCTCTGAAGCACGAGACATTCGGTACCGTAGGAAATCCATCCCAAACCAACAGGAGCAGGGTGGCACCACTCACCTGTTGTGGAAGCGAACAAGGCCACCCAGACATCGGACACCTAATGTGGCACAGATCATCTGAACCTGGTTGCTCAGCCAGCATTTAACTCTAAAAGAAATGAAGCCACAGGTACATTTCCAGTTCTTTCCAGTCTCTCATAGAACAATGTATGTAAACTCTCCATATTATTCCCAAGAGCTGTTACTGCAAAGACCATATGAAGAAGATTCACTTGCACCAAGTGTCACGCAGGAGGAGCTTATCAGGTATCTGAGATATCCTTGGTCCATTCTTCTACTGTAATCTATTCTAAACCCACCAGATTCAAAACAGAGAAAAAAAAAACAGTCAGGGTTTTGTTTTTCTCTGGAAGCAACTGCTCTTGACTTGGTCATTAATTGAAGTTTAGCTGGTGAATTACATTTGAGGGTTTTTTTGCACTGACAGGACATAGCTATCTCACTGTATTAATATGGAATGGCTCAGGACAGAGGATTTCTTTGCCCTGTTCTGACTCAAGCAGAGACTACTCTTTATTTTCCACCCTAAGACATGCTTCCATCACTAGCAATGTGACTTATATTGCCTGTCCACTTTCAGAAGCCATTGCCATACTCTCTCTCGGAGTTTACAGTAAAGAAAGAAAAAAACCACCCACGATAGTTCACATTACACCTCCAGACTCAAGCAGATTTATATCCCGACACATTAATTCAAATCCTTAAAAAAAGAAATGGAAAGAGCCCTCAGCAAACACCTACCTGCCATTTGGAAACTGTCCCACTACTGTAGTGGCCAAGACCAGCAAGAGGATGCTGAAAACAGCCAAGCAGACACTACAATGCAAAAGAATCTTAATTAAAATGCTAAAAAGCAAAACTGGAAGAGCAAGCAAGAAAACCTCTTCTTTAAAAGATCTATTTCACAATGCTTCCCTCCACCACTGATAGCATCTCGATAGCCATAGGAACCAGTTAAGGCCTCCGGGATAATATGAGTGTGTTTTCACTCAATTAATCCCGCACTGACCACAAAACCTTGCGCTGCCTCGAGCTCATCCTTGCACCACACCTTGACCTGAAGTTGTCACGTGGTAAAAAGAAGCCGTCGTGCTCAAAGAAGACAGTGACAAGTGGCTAATGTTTAATGCTGGTGAGATTTCTCTGTATCAAAAGGGATCCAGCATTTCATTTTTAAAAGCCTATCCAGAAATTTCAGTATGCATTTCCACCCTGGGAAGTATGCTACTATATAAGGATGAAAATTAAAGGTCATTGGTTAGTTATGGTTGAGAAAGAAAACAACAACAAAGCTACTTTTACATAAATTTTGTCTTCTTAAACTGCATATCTAAGTTTACACACAGGCATATGCGGTCTGCTGGTACGAAATCCCTCTGAGCACTGCTGCTGTGTTCTGAATATATCGTCCTCGCATCAAAGGCGTAAGAATTTTTAAAAGCTCCTGCTTTTTACAAGAGCACAAGAATATTTGTAACTATTTGGTCGATATGATAAAAAGCTGGGTTTGCTCTAAAGAAAAGTTAAAAAGTCTCAAGTCTCTTTTTCTCCATCCAACCCCGTGCTCCCAGAACTTTGCCTCTGCTTCAGACCTGCTTTAAAATAGATTTTAAAAACAAAATAAGCATATGGAACGTGAGAAATGTACATCTTCAGCAGCTTTTTTAGGGGGGGTTGATGGCATCTTGGAGAACAAAGCCACGCCATGTTCTCCTTTCTGCACTAGTCAATAGCATATTATCTCACAGCTTCTGTAAAAAGTAGTATGAAAAAAATACATCTGGCTCACCGAAAAGGCATCAGGAGACAATAGCGAACCAGGATCCCAGTAACCCACACGATGCTCAGCTGCCAGCTGACGTGGTGCAAGTTGGCATTGGTTCTGCTGAGGAGATTCCAGGACACCAGCTCCTCAGAGGAGAACCGCCGGGTGACTTCGTCTTCTGCAACTGCCTCACACCCCTTCTTGGAGAAGTACATAACGTCAGCGAGACTGAAGCGTCCTTGGTGCTGGCCAGTGATCTCCTCTTCCATGGAGGTTTCCTCTCTCTGGATGATCCCTGCATGAGGAAACAGGTCTGCCTTCCACACAGTGGAATGGACAGGATGGATTCCAAGAAGAGTGAAATACACCTGCTTCTAAGAAATAGTTCTCCTCCCGTTGCGAGCACCAGCGTTGCATTGTTATGCCTCGTTTACGTACTGCCCTTTAGTTCCACGAGTTACTCCTCTAATCCTATGCCATAGAGCATCACTAAATTGTTGAAGAGAGAAAGCATTCAGAGCAAAGCTGTAAATAGAAACCTCGAGCACAACACCTGCTTCACTGTCATCTACCAAACAACAGGCGTACGCACACCTAGACATGGCAGCAGCACACTGCCAAGATTGCAGACCCCTCCTGGTGCCTTGACTGTTGTACAGTTGTTGTTCTTGCTGCTGTAGATTTTGCCATAACCTTTTCCCAGCTGTAGCAAACACCTTCCTCTGGTATTTTTTCTCAGTGCCCTCTCTCTTCCCCCATCTCTTCTGCTTTAAGAGTCACTTCACTACCAAGAAATGGGGACTGGAACATCTGTCTGGTGAGGAAAGGCTGAGAGCCCTGGGGCTGTTTAGCCTGGAGAGGAGAAGCCTGAGAGGGGATCTGAGGAATGGTTACAAATATCTGGTGGGTGGGGGTCAAGGGGAAGGGGCCAGGCTCTTTTCAGTGGTGCCCTGGGATAGGACATGGGGCAGTGGGCACAAACTGGGACACATGAAGTTGCACCTCAACATGAGGAGAAACCTCTTTGGTGTGAGGGTGCTGGAGCCTGGAAGAGGCTGCCCAGAGAGGTTGTGGAGTCTCCTTCTCTGGAGACTTTCCAGCCCCACCTGGATCTGTTCCTGGGTGACCCTGCTCTGGCAGGGGGGTTGGACTCAATCTCCAGAGGTCCCTTCCAACCCCTACCACTCTAGGATTCTATGATTCAAAGTGTCCAGACCTTTGCCCTGAGATACACAATGTAACACAGAAGCATAATTCAAGAAGCATGACAAGACATTCATGTTTCATAGCTGTAAAATTATACCTCCTAGAACAGCCACACAGCAACTCTCAGTGACATTTGCTGAGGTCCTCTGAGACCAGATGCTTACTTGGCTGGTTATGGTGACTAACATTGTATGGATGCACCCCAGCTAACACTGTATGGATTCATCCTAGCTAACCTCTGGCATTTTTGTTTGGCTTTTCTCGGGGAAGGGGAGGCTGGTGGAGGATAAGTATTGAACGATATTAAATATACATTATTCTAAATACACTGAATTTGTCTTAATCAGCACACTACGCCCTGATAAGAATCACAACCTTCCTCCGGCTGCACTTCACTCAAACCTTAAATATCCAGGAAACCATCCGACCTGAAATTCATGAGCTGACAAACCAAACAGTCTATGTGACTAATGAGTAAAACCAGCACTACAAGTAAAAGGATTATTCTGAGAACTTAACCTACTCCCCTTTGGTCAAAAAAAGAAAGGAAAAGGAGTTGGGAGGAGAAAAAAAACTCATAAAAATTACACTCTTACATTTTACCCCCAGGCCTAAAGAACGCAAATTGTAACTGTGACCCGTGGGATGGTTTAGCTCCTTGACTTGAGCGACATTGGCTTTTTGCATGCTAGGAGTTACAAGACGAAAGAGAGAGCTTCCCCAACACTTGCCAGCAGTGACTTTCTCTAACACTAGTCTCTAACACCTTTGATGCAGAAGACTCACTCATTCACAGATTATCTTGCTTATAAAATACATAAGGTTTGTAGGTTTGGAACTTCAAACTCCATCTCGGCCATTCCAGTTTTCTTATTTAACATCAGATGCAGTTTATGTTTCTGTTTACTCTTTTCGAGACAAGACATTAAAATAGTTGCCTTTTTACAGGACAAACAGTGCTGTGTGCGTCACTTTCATTCAGAGATCTTACCAGTGGAGATTAAATTTTCAAGTGCCAGCGCCTTCTGCTTTTTTACGCCCTCCTCAATCTGCAGCGTGGCCCACTGTTCCCAAAACAAGAAAAGGAGATGTTGATGGTTTTCATTTTGACATTTCCAGGCATTCTTTAATTACCATCAATAGGAAAGCTGTTCTGCATGTCTCCTCTTTCATTTGTTACACCTTTTGCCATCGTCAGGAAAAATAGTTTGGCTCCAACTTTTCTGCAGGACACAGGGAGTTGTTTGTCTGTTTGTTTAGGGTTGGTGGTTTTTTTTCCCCTTGTTTTTTTGTGGCTTTGGGTTTGTTTGTTTTTAAATAAACAAACAAAAACCCTCATAAATTACCAAGCTGCCTAAGAGACTCTATGAGGTCCATGGGTTCAAAACTCTTTCTTCCCCAGTTAGTTTCAGGCATGAGAATGATGCAAGATACCATCACTGACATTACAGACAGGCTGGGAAAAAAAGAGATCTAAAATGGATTTTAAAGAATAAAAGAGATTACCTAAGATTTAGGGCATTCATGCAGTTTTTGTTAAAAGAAGACAGAAGAGGGATCGTTTCAAAGCCATAGTATTTTAGTAGTAGTAGTTTTGGTGATGAGCTTTCACCCTTCCCTGCCTTTAACTTTTTGAGCTAAACCAAGTTTCTCCTCCCTGTGCAAAGCAGCATAAAACCCCTCAATTAGGAAAATCAAATATACCAATCTGCCTAATTTTTTGAGGTTTCCATGTTTCCAAGTGTTTCCATCATACATGCACAGACATAGAAATAGTAGCTCTCATAAGGACTAGACCTTCCTGTATTTACTTCAGGATATCTGCCCTAACAAAGAAGCACAGACTGGTTTCGGTTGGAAGGGACCTTTCAAGGTCATCTGGTCCAACACCCCTGCAGGAAGCAGGGACAAGGACACAGCATTCTTGTGCGTAGGCTCTGGTCACTGGTAAGAAATCAATGACCCACTCAACTTATGTCTTCACCAGCTATTAAGGCTTCCCACATACAGCAGATAAGCATACGTCCCTCTGCTTCAGGATTAACTCTTGCTAAACAGTTGAAATGCCCAGCCATTTAAGTCACCACAAAGCTTGATCTCAAACAGGCTTCACCACATTACGACATGTCACATGTGCCAACAACACCGACTGGCTTTTTGCCATCCTTAAGTTTTGTGTGCTCTCTACCAGCTCCTCCTTCTGTAGACAGTGAAATTTGAGTCAAGAAGAAAAGAGAGACACTTCCTTGTGGTATAATTAGGGTATTTTAGTTACCCTTAGTTGGCTTTTATTTACCAGCCATCTTAAAAAAGAGAAAGCAGAGTGGGCACTGACGTGACACTTTAAACTCCAGTGCAATCCATCTGTTCTAACACCATGAGGAAAATAAAACCCGCAACAAACCACACATAAAAGAAAAAGACAGACCTTCACCTTGTCTATAGTTTCCAGTTATTCCCTAGGAAAGGTACATTGGCCCATCATCTGTCTCAATCTCTTGCACCACATGGAGAGTCATTCAGAAGTGGAGGGCCAAATGGCAGCCCACACATAGAGAAATGAAAGAACATACAGCACAGGAACCAGAATGCTGCAAAAGAGAGGCAATAAAGGCAGACCCGGGGCAAACTTAACCTCTTGATAACGTATTCCTGGTGCTCACCCCTTGCCCGATACCCTTTAGGGTATTTGTATGGCATGAGGGAGCAAAAAAACAAAAATCACCTCGTTTGGCAAGTAAAGCCTTTTGCCTTACTCTCTGCTTTCCTGTCTACCACCCTTACTTTGCCCATCACAGTCCTCCTACATGAACAGGCACCCGCCAGTTGGCAAGCACTGCCAGAAATGAGCTTCCTCTGACTGTCTGGAAGGATTTGGAGTACCTCAAGGAGGCTGGCTTGGGAATGCCAGGTAGGAAAAGGGATGAACCCTGACTGAGCTGCCTCACAAAAGCATGTTAACTAATTCAAACGAGCATGACAAGTCAAAACCAAACAAAATCTTACGAAGTTGACTAAGTATAAAGTCTTGCCAGGCTATTACCTAGTGCCTGACAGCACAGAGACAGTGGGACAAAAGCAGCAGCCTGTAATTAGTCAGCCAAGGCTACAAAGGCAGAGGACAAGGCAGATGAGGTGAATGGTTACATGGGACTTGTTGGCTTGGAGAAAAGCTGGCCGAGACAGCATCTGACGAGTTCTACAAAGTCTGGACTGGCACAGAGCAGGGGCGTAGGGAACAGTTATCCATTTTCTCTTCTAAACACAAGAGCTGAGGAGCGTCACTGGAAAGTGCTGTGCAGAGGACACGAGCAAGGAAAAGGCAATCACTGCTACAGAGCACAGCTAGGTTGTGGAGCTCATTCTCCAGGATGCACTGCCAGAGAACAACTGAAACGAAAGCAGTTGCATAAAGCCAGGGGTGAGAATCATCATGGGACACAAAATTCCCCCAACTCATGAACTGGAATGGGAGGCTGAAGCTACAAGCAGCTGGGAGGGTATTTCCAGCAACACCACCACACAAGCATCGCGCAATTGATGCTGCCACGTGTCAAAGCCAGGCTCTCAGTCTGGGTCAAACTCTGTCCTGAGTTAGCAAGAGTAGTTTCTATGTTCTTCTTAATGTTACAAATTAATGCTCTTAATGGTTACAAATAATTGAAGGAGGGGTGTCAAGTGGAAGGGGCCAGGCTCTTTTCAGTGGTGCCCTGGGATGGGACAAGGACTATTGGGTATAAGCTGGAACATGGGAAGTTCCAACTCAACAGGAGGAGAAACCTCTTTGGTGTGAGGGTGCTGGAGCCCGGAAGAGGCTGCCCAGAGAGGCTGTGGAGTCTCCTTCTCTGGAGACTTTCCAACCCCACCTGGATCTGTTGCTGTGTGGGCTGCCCTGGGTGACCCTGCTCTGGCAGGGGGGTTGGACTCGCTGATCTCCAGAGCTCCCTTCCAACCCCTACCATTCTAGGATTCAATGATTCTGCCTTCAGTGGCATCTGTATGTTTAATTTGTTTTTAAAAACATCAACTAATGCTTTCTGATCACCTTTGTTTTGCAGAGTATTGAGACAGAGCTGTCACGCTGGTCTTTGTTGCAAAAGAGTAATGAAAGGATGTTTTAAACACCTCACAAGAACACGGATGTTGCAACTATCACAGAATTTAAGTTTTAAATGGAGCAACGTCATTCCTAAATGTGCTGACCGAATGAGAAGTCAGGCACTGTGCTTTCCTCCCTCCCATTCCTGAAGTGATGAGGACACAAGGAGTCCACACACCCAGCAGGACAATCCCAGGTAGAATAATGAAGCCTTGATGGCTTAACCTGACAGCCCATTTGTTTGAGGCTTCCTGTAATTACATTCTGAACAAAATAAGGGTGCCTGACACTTCAATATATTAATTACTTTCTTCATAGTCCATGACATGAAAAACTACACAATATGGAATGTTCATTTTCTTTTTAAGTCTCACTTCTTGTGAAACTTTGGTACTCCAATTTTCCATACTGTGTAATAATTCATTTGTGCCTCTCTTTCTCTAGGTTCACAGATTTTACTTCCTCTTCTCCCAAGTTCTCACAAAACCTTTTTCTAATCACTCATCACACTGGCTCTTTTCCATCCTTCTCTTGGCTTTATTCTCACATCTGACAAAGGCCTTGGGGCAATTACTCCATGTCAAGCCTTCTGGTACAAAGAGAAGGTCAGTAGGTTTTTAGTGCAAGCTAAAATCACCATCTAAAATCAAGCACTTAGGGCCTTTTCATCCAACAGTCCTTTCTGTCTGGCCTCGTTTCTCCTTTCACATCCCAAACGAGAACTCAAATCAAATATCTGCATAGTCTGTTCCAAGTCTGAGGATGTACAAGCAACGACTGTCTGCAGTCGGACACTGAAAAGCCCTCACAAGTCTCCTGGCTGCTCTAGTGAGAGCAGATGAAATGGGTTTAGAAGGGTCCCAAACATTTCTTCAGGATAAAAGCACAGGTATCATTTCTTTGGGTTTTGGTTTTTTTTTTTGATGCAGTGGCTAGCTGAGGATAATCAGATGTTTGAAAACACAGCAGACAGATTCTTCCACTAGCTTAAGTGCTTAAGTGTCTGTAACATCTACCCCTACTCAAGCGTGAGCTTGCAGCCTCTTAGCTCCCTCAGTGTACAAATGAGCTATCAATTCAAACAACAGCCACAAGTCTTAGCTGGCTGATGTCTTTCCTACACCTGAGGATTTTTCAAGAAACAAATAATAAAAAAACCCCATTCCCATTTCATCCAGAAGCTCAAATCTCAAAACATTCCAGAAGATGCTTGGCAAATGGAGCTGCAGCTGCTTAACATGTTTATTTGACTCCCTGCAGGACTGCAAGAGCCTGGTGTAGATTTTGTTCTAGCAAATGCATTTTCCTTTCCAGCTGCAACACTAAAGAGCCAGAATAACATCTCTAGCACAGCTCTGCCAGTGTTGGCATTTCCAGCAAAGCCCATTACAGACAAAACTTAGAGAAAACCTGTTATGTCACAAAT
The DNA here is from genome assembly GCA_033439905.1 of Ceryle rudis. Taxonomy (NCBI): domain Eukaryota; kingdom Metazoa; phylum Chordata; class Aves; order Coraciiformes; family Cerylidae; genus Ceryle; species Ceryle rudis. The sequence goes on from JAAGNO010001583.1 coordinate 16,099, forward strand.
AAAAAGCTTACGCATAGGGGAAAGAATAACCCTAGCAGAAACCAAACCAAGATCATCTTTATCATTTCCTGAACGATTTAAGGATAAATGAATGGTAATAATAGTAATTATGGGCTAATAGTTATGCACCCGACAAATTGCTGTCTTGGAGATCTTTTACTCCATACATTCTGAAAACCAAACCAAACAACAAAACAACCCTACCAGACAAACAGAGGCAATGAAAGAAAGCACAAAACCAAAAAGCCACAAACAAAACTGATCACTCCCCAGATTTTCAAACCTCAAAGCTTGCTTTTGTAAAAAAAAAAGTTTTTTTCCTAAAAAAAACCCTGAAGTATTAAGATTCCAAGATGGAGGAGAAGCAAAGAGTAAGAATTCTTTCCATACACAGATTACATCTTCCCATCACTGTTCACCCTGCTAAAACACCTCAGCAGAAGTCAGGGAATCAAAATGAAAAAAAAAAAAAAGAAGGATATTTCAAAGAAAACAGCTGAAATTAATCCAAAAATGAAAACAGAAGAAGCTCCTTTTTTGCTCACGGGACAGTTAGGGAACAATTTTCAGCTAAAGAACAAACCAAACCAGCCTGAAGTTATTAGCTGCTGTGGTAATGGGAAACTACACATAAAAGGCTATTATCTGATTGCATAACAATTAACTTAATTATTTCTTTTTCAGTAAATTAATCCTCCTCATCACCTGTTACAAGGACTGGGGAAAGAAACCCAACTAACTTGTTTTTCCAAAGGGTAGTGTCTCCCTACATAAAGTAGCCACTGAGAGGGTGAAACGTCCTTCGAAGCTGGGAAATGCACAGACAAAAACAAAACAGAGGAACTATTTTGATGCCTGCCACTTGCAGCAGCAAAGCCGTGCAAACACCTGAGGAGGTTTGTGTTTGATAGGTGAGAGCCTGATGAAATCAATGCCAAATGCCACGAGCCTCTTACTCGGGGTGCCAGTAAAAACTGAATTAGTGTATCACTGGCTGATATAAAAAAACCCCAAACCCATCACATCTAAAAGCCAATATTACTTAGAGCCACTGCAGGCATCTGGAAAAGAAGCAACCCCTAAAGTTTGCAGTGATTTGCACTATGCTAAATAATGTTCATAGAGCTAAGACAGTGCCTGGCCCAAGAGCTCTAATAAGTATTTAAAAAAAAAAAAAAAAAAAAGAGAAGAATTGTTAAGACAGAAATAAGAATTTGCAAGGTAAGCTTGTTGTGATATTAACTGTATCACGTTGTTCCAGACAAGTTCTAATGCAGAAATCATGGCTCTAACAGCTTAATAATAGTAATAGCAATAATACTAGTAATAAATTTCCTGCCACAAGTAGAGAGTATATTCCTGAAAAGGAGCTTTATGCCAGAAAGACAAAATTAATCTGGTGGAAAACAGAAATGCATCACTGTTCAACGTGAAGGACTCACAGGACCTACTTTTGGCCATTTGACGGGTATGAAAAGTCAGACTTGAAAAATTAAATGCAATTCTGTCTTATTAAAAGCCCCGGAAAACTTTTACTGATATCAGCAGAATCAGGATCTTCGCCATGATCTGTTCATCTCTAGGAAAAACAAGTCCACTTTTAGAAGGCTGCATGGACTCCTCCAGTCTCATACAGCTTGTGACTGATGGATCCCTCAGATTTGTAACTGGAAGAAGCAAACACACAGAGTCAGGATTCTTACCTAGAACAGCACTCATTAATACCATGTAATTAAAATAACCCAAATAAACCCACTGAAACCTAAGTACATCTAAAAATACATCTTCTTGCTACTTATCAACTCCCATCATCTAAAGACGTCTTTTTATTTGTATTTGACTTGTCACAAAGTAGTCTAACCAGCTTGAACTAGAAGTAACACACCATGGAATCTCTAATTTAACCCAAGAAAACCTCAAACTGGTGCCAGATTATAACCCCCAAACATATCTAATTATCGTTAGAGAACCATCACGTAAATTAGAGCTGCAGACAACAAGTCCAAGTGAATGGAATCCTTTCTGCTGACACTCACAACATCTATATCAAATGGACAGGTTTAAATTTGTTTTAGGAGACATATCCTGTAGCAAACACCTATTTTTAACCCAATTCTCAACTTACCTCTAACATTTTTATTACAGTTTTCACATAGAAATGAGAAATCCCCAGTGATACTCTAAACGTCGACGGCAACAAAACTAACACCGCAAACAAAATCATCCAGATGGATAAAATCTTGCCTTCTGCAAGGCCACGGCCATCTCTATTTTCTTCCATGTTTGCTCCTTCAAAATGCCAACCTGCTGCCTTTCTGAGAACATACGCCCACGTGTAGCAGAGAATCCAGCAAGCTTCAAGAAACAGAGGCAAATAAAAATGGCACATGCTGAGAGCCAAAGTTATCTCTAGGAGAAGGCTGCTGCCCACTGAAGCCTGACACCACAGATAACTCTCAATGATGTAATTTCTACCCGTTGTCCCACCCTAGCTCCACCTTTTAATTGATAAGCATTTACTCACCAGATATAATACAAGGGAGAAGAAAGAAAAAACACGGTAAGTAATAATATATGCTAGGTAATTAGATGGTGTCAATAAGGAAACTTGTCCTTATGTCAACTGGCTTTCACAAGGTGTCCCACCGATAAATTACACCAGAGAACTAAGTGGGTGTGGGTTTCACGCTGCCTAAAATCATCCCTTCTAAAACTCATTCAATATACACGAAGCACTTCAAACGATACCTGCTCAAATTCATGACTTATTTCGGCAGACTTTCTACCTCACGGTGAAACGACCGACTCGTTTGGGTATTTCAGCAACGGAACCAAACTGAAGCTTGAGGTGCAAATCAGGGTTTTTTTCCTTTTCTTTTTTTTTTTTTTTTTTTTACCTGGGAAGTGGAGATGTGGATTTCAGTAGGTGGGAATTGAAAGTAAAATAAAACCTGCTCCCTCCACGGCTCTACAAGCCAAACTGTATTACAGGGTTGCAAAATGCACCGTGGTGAAGTAACAAGGCACCCACCTTTGCATCTATTTGACTACAGAATTTAAATGTAATAGATAAGCAGGTTTCCCTGTCTATCCTATCAAATGCCAAGAGTTTATTTTATAGGAAAGATCCAGATCAGCCCTTTACACCCACCCTTCTCCTTACACCACCCTTCTCCTGCCTTTTTGTACTCATCACAGAAGGAACAAAGGGGAATAACTGTATCTCTAGAACCAAAGAGGAGCCCACAGGCCGCTCATTTACAACCTCATCACAGAATAAATTAACTAACTGCGGCGGATCGAGCATTCGGGGCACAACTTCCTTTGCACATTAGTGTGTTTATCTCAAGCTGTGGCTGTCCTTTCAAAATATCCCCATCCCCATGTACCCTTGTTCGGTTGGTGTTGTGGAGAAGCCTTAGTAGACACAAACTGGATTCCTTGGAAACGAGAGCAGACCCAAAGAGCTCCTGTAGAAAGCGCAGTGCTCTCCGGTCAGTAACAGAAGCACAGGTACCAGAGTGGGCTGCACCACCACCGAGCCCTCTAGTTCATACCAACACCAACAATCAGGCTCTTGACATGTTACACACTCACATGACATGCTTCTTGTGATATGTATTGAGTCCAAGTAGCTTTTGTATCTTCAGATTTGCTACTGAATGCCGTCCCTCAGGTCTCTGGAACTCCATCCCATCTTCTCTGGCAATCTGACTTTATTTTTGCATTTGCTATTCATTATTTACCTGCTTTACCTTCTCTCCTCTTGTCGCCCTCTTTCTGAGACTTCTGTATCGTCTACTGTATCAAAACCAGAGTGTCCAGCAGGAGTAGAGAAGTGATTGTGCTCCTGTACTCGGGCAGTGGTCTCCTCAGGTGCATTAAGAAGAGAGTGTGTCCATCAAGTTGAGAGAGGTTCTCCTTCCGCTCTACTCTACCCTGGTGAGGCCACATCTGGAGTGTTGTGTCCAGCTCTGGGCCCCTCAGTTCAAGGAGGACAGGGAACTGCTGGAAAGAGTCCAGCGCAGAGCCACGAACATGATGGAGGGAGTGGAACATCTCCCTACTGAGGAAAGGCTGAGGGAGCTGGGGCTCTTTAGCTTGGAGGAGCCTGGGGGGGTGACCTCATTGTTGGTTCTAAACGTAAAGGACAATTGTCAGGAGGATGGAGCCAGGCTCTGCCTAGCGACATCCAATGGTAGGACACGGAGCAGTGGGTGCAACTGGAACACAGGAGGTTCCATAGAAAACAAGGAGAAACTTTTCCACAGTGAGAGTGCCAGAGCCTGGAAGAGGCTGCCCAGAGAGGTGGTGGAGTCTCCTTCTCTGGAGACTTTCCGACCCCCCCTGGATCTGTTGCTGTGTGGGCTGCCCTGGGTGACCCTGCTCTGGCAGGGGGGTTGGACTTGGTGATCTTTCAAGGTCCCTTCCAACCCCTACCATTCTGTCATAACCATTATACCAGAGCTTCCATAAATCGGCATTAAGATCTTCATACTGATACCAGCATAGCAAAATATAGGTAACTATATACCTGAGATTAGCACTATTGCTATTAGCTACGCCGTGGGGCTGGGAGGTTCACCTATAGCTCAGCTTTGGTCCAGGCCCCAGCATTTCCCTTCCTCACCACCATTTCTGAGGTTATGAACTCAGGGGATTCCCGCCACCATCCCGACCAGCACAGCGCACCTCCAGACAGGCCCGCAGCTCCGCGTCCTGCTCCCCACGGTACAGCCCTGGCGCGGGTGGGAGCTCAGCCAGGGCTGCGCCTCGGCCTGTGGTGGCTTGCGGTGACACACGCACGCTCAACCCCGCCGGGCTGAGGACACGAAGGGAACTCGCCCTCCCCACGGCTCCCCGTAGAGCGATAGGGGTCGGGCAGCTCGTTTTAAATGCTGGTTTGGTGCTCGTAGTAGAGAGAGGTGGATGAGGCGTTGCTGTACGCGCAGGTCCTGACCCTCGGCCTGCAGCTGTGTGAGGCGACGGAGCTCGCAGGCTGGGCCCGGGCGCCTCAGGAGCGAGTCGTTGCCGCGCCACCGGCCGCCCTCCGCCCCGGGTGGGGCTGAACGACCTTCCCGAACCGCAGCGTCGTTCCACCCTGAGGGTAAAACCCAAACAGGGGTACAGACTTTGGAATGACCCCGCTTACGGCAACGCGAAAGGGCCGGTGCTGCGGTCAGCCTCGCCGGGCGGGAGGCCGGAAGAGGAGCGGAGGAGCTGAGGGCTGACGAGAGCCCGCGCCCCGCCGCCGGAGAGACCCGGGACACGCCGTTCCCGGGCCCTCCCCTCTCTACCGCCGCTCCCTCAGGGGGCCGGAATGTGCCCGAGCCGGCCCTGCCCTTGCCGCCGGCGGCCGCTGGGGGCTCCCGCCGGCGCGGCGCGGCCCGGCCCGCCATTGTCGGGGGCATGGAGGGCGAGAGCACGTCCGCCCTGCTCTCCGGCTTCGTTTTCGGCGCCCTCGCCTTCCAGCACCTCAGCACCGACTCGGACACGGTGGGTGCC